>WBMW01003632.1:0-151874 GCA_013396635.1 Penelope pileata | reverse complement strand
TTCTATGATTCTATGATTAAATGATGTGGTTTTCTGTGACAGCAAGGCAGCAGACTTGGTGGTCTAGGATCTCACTTCTAATCCCACTTACTCTTGTTCTATGAACAAGCTGCTTTCATTGTCAATCATACATTTGTTCTTCTCATGATGATACTACCACTCATTATGAACTGAGTAATAAGACAGAAATCTACTCCAGGATGCATGCTGAGTCTGTGTCCAGAATTGTCTGTATCTAATGGAGCAAAGAAAAGTCAACCAGGAAAATACCAACTGCTACTTCTTGAAGTGCACAAAGGAGCAAATAGTGCTTCCAAGTTAGGCTCTCACTGTATTCCTGTGTTCCCATGCACCTGACAAAGCCTCATGGAAATGCCCAAAAAGTACTTTTCCGTGTGAGTATTTAAATAGGTGTCAGCCTTCAAGGGAGCAAACAAGAGCATGCAGGAAGCTGACTGACCTCAATGGCACTGTAGTATGGAAGTGACAAAAATGGGAACAACATAATAAATAGTTAAGGACTCTTTACATCACATCATCTAACTTTCTTTGAATGGGAGGCAAGAGTGTTCTTTGATCAACCAGGGAACAGGTATTACATTCAGCAGTTCATCCAAAGCTTTACTTGTCAGGCCCATGAGAATCTCCTTAGTCTTATCTAAAAGAATAAGTTAGCCAGCTGTCATCCAAGGCTGGACGCTGAAGAAGGCAAGTCCACATGACATGTGCTCTAAAGACAGTGGACAAGGCTGGAAACAAAAAAGGTCATTTTGTCACCACCTAAAGATGAGTGTGGATGGAAGTATTTGCCATTTCAGTTTAAGTGAGAATGTTGCACATGTGAAACACAAGTCCACTCTGAGCTGTGTTTGACTGCAGTTTGGACACTAAAACAAATCTTTGAATGCCAAAGTACCTGGGATCCTAGATGTTTTTCAAGCACTTTTCCCCTGCAAGTTCTATTCGCAGTGCACTATTCTTACTGGCAGACTCTAGACTGAAAATCTGAGTGGGGAACAGAGAAAGTGTTATCAGAGAGACCTGGGCTTGCTCCTTTGGTGATGTAAAGAACCAGACTGCTGGCTATCAGGTCAAACTCACCTGTCCCTCTGCATGTGAGCCTGACAATTATGATTCAATTTCTCTCCCTCATAGCATGCTCTCGTCATCCTGCATGGTTCTTGAATTTCTATATGACTTCCCATTGCTTCAACACATGTGAATTATCACCCCACATTTCTGAGCTGCCACTCTATGTTTACAAATACAACCTAAGGGATTGGCTTCCCGTATGAAAACATGTAGTTTGGTGTTCATTACAAGAAGTAAATAATTGTTTTTAGGTTTTAGTCTTGGATACAAGGGGATATTGATTTAATCTATTACTACAGAGCTTTAATTTGCACGACTATCAATTAAAAGCACCACTCAATAAATCAGAGATGAAGAGTCTTAATAAACAGTAAGATAAAAAGCAACTTATCGTGTCTTTCATTTTGATGTATGTACTTAATATTCTCTTTCATCACTGTAAGAAGATAGCAATCTTGCCAAAAGCTAGAGCAGAGAGAGGGAGCAGGGCTGATAAACAGACATGGCTCTGCAGCTAACTGTGCTGTACCTTTAGCTGCAAGATATTATTAAAACTGTACCTTTAGCTTCTAAAAACTTTAATCTAGGCGCCTTTGGGGGAGACGCAGGCAAACGTTGAGCGGTGGGTTACTGTTTTCTTTCTGTAACCCCCACAGCACAAAATAACTAAAAACAATTAGATCTCTCATGTGAAATATCAGCAGTGACTGTTCTGTAGCAGGCTCCACAGCTGAGCTGGCAATGCCATTTGGATGGTGAGAACATCGGGGTGCTCAAACTCAGATTTTGCTTCAAGAAAGGATGAGTAATATCCAGCCTGAAGAGACCTTTGGGAAATGGGTGGGTGGAGAGTCTGGATGAGGTTGCTCATTTGGTTTTACCTACTTTGGTAATGACCAAGCAGCTTTACTATCTGGATGTTTCGTACGATTTATCGGGTTCATATTGTGTCCAAACCAGTATGCAAGCTGGATGTAAACAGACAAGCTCTGGATATTTGATTGGTTTGCTCTTCATAATAGAAGCTCTGATTTTACAACTCAACAGTTTTCTTCAATTAATTGGCTCAAATGAGTTGCTCTCTAATAGGATTTATGCAACAATTGTTCTTACTGTGATTATAACTTCACAGTAGTGACGCTGTAATTGTGATTGAACATGCACTTTCAATTCCCTAACTTCAAATAATTCTAAAACTGCCACAAGAAGAAAAAAAAATCTTGTAAAATGAATTTTTACTGTTCCTTAGCACTTTTTAAAACCACAGCTTGACTAATAAGCTGTCAGAAAGTAGCGAGGTCTGGCTGCTCCGTATGGACCAGGAAGCTGAGGGAGAAAATACAGCCAGTGCCTCCCACAGTACCCAGCGAGGTGAGCAGGACAGCTCCAGAGACAGCAGCCGTCTTCAATCAAAAGGAATCATCAGGAAAATTGTGGTGATGAGGCAGGTATGCTATCAAGTTAAGAAGTCAATCAGCAAGCTGAGATCAGATCTGATGCCAGCATAGTGATGATCTGTGATAACACATACTGGTCACTTTCCATAGTAACAAGGAAGGTCCTAGGTCAAACTGAGATGAGTCAGGATCCACATTAGCAGAGTCCATGGGCAGATAAAGTGTGTGGTTGTGGCTGAGGTGGAGACCAGCACTCCTGTAACACAACAGACAGGGCTGGATGGGCTGAAATAAATGGGGCTCCTGGACACACAGACAGGGACAGGAATGCCTATTCCTGGCTTCTCCATGCCTGGTGAGGACATTGGTCTGGCTGAGGCCCAGTAAAGCATATTCAGAGCCTGGTAGACTTTTCATCATAACCTCAAACAACAAAATGGACAGAATATTACAAGTATTGTCTTAAGCATTTGTATTTTTGCCCTGTATGTCGCAACAAGAAAAAATAATCTCCTTAAAAAGCCTATTTATTCCATAAAGATTTTTTCCAGCTGACATTCAAACATCTAGATTAATGTGTTTTGCTACTATTTGTTTATTCTGTAATGTCCGTTGTCTTTATCTACTAACCGATACCGTCTGTGCATCAGAGCAGGGATCATCCTCCATTAATACACTTTGACTCCCCTGAACTACTGTCTGAAACCAGTGGAACCAATCAAGATATTTACATCCAGCAATTCAGCTACTGCACATCTGCTCTGATTGCACTGGAAAGTTCAAATCAAATATCTCAGCAGTAGTTGTGACAGTTCAAGTCTCCAAGAAAACATGTTGATGTGTTGTAGATCTGCTACTTCCAGCTTGGTCTGGACATCTCTATGTTGCCTCTAAGTCACACAGCCATGCCTAGTCTAAAAAAAGAGAGAGGACTGTTTTATTTGCTTTGTTTTGTTCTTCATATTGAGGTTGTTTACCTATTCTGAATACCATATAAAATTCAGTGCTTTTCCAATCAAATGCTTTGCTTACTATAAATTTAAAATTTATCAGTTGCTCATAAGCCCATGAAGAACTGTATCAGAACTTTACATTAGTTATCTTTGTTATATTTTCTGCAGACTGTCATCCAGACAAAGCCTGTAGAGGCTTGTATTTCCTATATAGCAATTGCAAATATGGAAACCCAAACAGTTTAACGCAACAGTGTTTAATTGCTAGGAGACAGGGCATTATATCTAATACCATCACCATGGTGAAAAGATATCATCTAATTTTTTTGAAACAGAAACAACAGAGATGTAAAAATCTATTTTAGCTCAATACTATGAATGAGGAACAATGACCTTCAGGACACAATGGAAATTTTATCCGTCTTCCATGAGGCAAGATGACTGGTTAAGTCATAATGCTATAAAGGGTGTGCTTGGGACTCTGGAGATGTTCTAAGACTTTTCTCAGTCCAATGCAACAATCTTCTTGTTTTTAACTGAGACATGTGCAACCAAGTGTTCAGACAAGCCTGTCGTCATAATCTCAAAGTAAATATTTTTAAAAAATGATTAGCTGAAAAGTACAAATCAAAGGCACTGTAGTTAATGTTAGGTGCAATAATAGGAAGTATTATACATGCACAAGAGGGTTTGAGTTACAGCTTCTGGAGGAAACATAGCTTTAAACCTCATACTTAGAAATATTTCCTGATTTGTTTTAGTTTCAATTGCAGTGTATATTTCTTACGAAAGAGAAAATACATCATTGAGGCATAACAGCACAGATACAGCTTATTTGTCACTGTGTTTCTCCAGCTTTACATCAGGATAATTCCATTTACTTACAATATATTTCTTACTGAAAAAGATGGTTACAACCCATAAAAATAAATTGCCTAATGTTTTATGTTACGAAATATTTTTGTGATATTTCCTGGAGAAGCTCCTACAGCTGGCATCAGGAAGGCCTTTCAAAATCAGCAAGAACTCTTTAGTCCAAGGAGATACACCATAAAATTCTTTTCAGATTAAGCTAGCACTTAAATTTTTAAAAACAAATGATTTTCCTGTTTCCACTGTAAGCCCAACTCATGACAAAAGTAGACAAACATAAATGTTCCAGTTTGACTCTGAGTTCGTAAAGCCACTAAAGAAACGTTGTTGTGGTTTACAGGTGCAGGCAACTCAGCAGCTCATCATGGTGCAGGGTGAGAAATCCCCAGGAAGCTCAGCAGCCCTCTTTCCCTATGTACAGCCACAGCAGCAGACTTTACCCTTTCCAGGAGAAGTGCATGGTATAGCAGAGTGCTACATGAAGGAAGAGAGAGGAGTTCCTTCTGCTCCTCTGATCCATTACAGGGTTTTATCTCCTCTAGCATCAACAGCTTTCTTTTCTGTTTTTGGTAAGCTTTTTTGGTGGTAGCAGTTTATTTGGAAAGTTCAGATGATGATATGTGCTTATGTATTGCTAGGCTTCATAGAGTCATAGAATCATTAAGGTTGGAGAAGACCTCTGCTCATCTAGTCAACCCATCACCACTAATTCATGTTCCTCAGTGCCACTTTTCCATGTTTCTTGAACACCTCCAGGGATGGTGATGTCACCACCTTCCTGGGCAGCCTGTTCCAATGCATTACCATTCTTTCTGAGAAGAAATTTTACCTAATATTCAACTTCATATTACCTCTTACTAAAACAATGGAGGAAATTAAACTAACATTAAACCCTCACAGTGAACAAACTGTTCAAAATAAGTTGCCAAATCACAAATCTGGCAATTATCAAACGCCAAATGAAGGTTTTCATGCTGCCTTTACCTTTTCATGTATCTACAACACAGTCTTAATTGCTCTGTAACATTCTATGTTTCCAAAGACACCTGCTTTATTCAGCACACAGAACAGATGCTACTCAGGAATTCATGTGTATTGTGCAGTGGATGCAGTCATTAAGGGGTTTGCTGAGAGCAAAGTAAAGGACTTTGGGAAGTAAAGAAAGGCACTGATGTCAGAGAAGGTGAACTTGACATTAAAATGATCTATGTTTTCTCTGTGTCTTTGCCATTTGCAGATTTCTGGAAGTTAATTAAAAAATCATGCCAGAATGTTGTCAGCCAGCCAAAGCTCCGGGTTCTCCTATGGTTCGACCTGGCTCCAGATGCCTAGGATTGACTAGGAACAGAGCTGACCATTTCCTATTGCAGCTGACATCTACAAAATGGCTTCTCTGTGCCTCTGATGTCAGGCCAGTGCAGACTGGATGCAGAAGCACAGAGCTGTGAACTAGAAGGCATGTCAGTATTATTTTGGTTCAGAGCAACGACTGTTCTGAAGAATGGGTATGTGGAGCCATCCTGGCTCTCATACTCCACTTGCATATTCTGAGAGGCTTTTGGAGAACATCATGGTTCACTTCAAGCCTGAAGAATTGCTTATGTCATGTACTAAGTGCTACTAAAGGGAAAAGACAGTACGCACCTAGACCTCATCAGAACATGGAGCTGAACCTTGGCTAGGGCAGACAATAAGACCCAGGATCTGGAAGCATTCCCAAGCCACAGGGGCCAGTCATCAACACAGTGAAGAGCTTTTAATCTTTGGTTTTTTTTATTATTATTATTTTTTATAAAATCTGGATTTTTGTTAGCATACTTTATGGTCACAAAAGGTCCATGAGTGGACATTCAAAAGACATGTAGAACAGAGAGAAATTTGAAACAGGTAAGTCAAGCCTGTCTAGGGAAAAGAGAAGCAGGATAATGAATTGTGATTGCAGGTAGTACATCAACCTGCATTCCCTTTCCACTTTGGAGATGAGATTACATAGGGAACCTAGGTGGAAAGCATTGCAAGTTGAAAGGAAAACAGAGCCGGTGAAGGGAGTAGAGCACTGATGAGGAATGGAATAGAGAGAAGACATGCAAGTAAAAGAAAACGTGTTCTGCTTTCCTCTCTCTTTTCCTGCTATTAAGCAAAAGATCTTGTAATGTTTTCATGTTCCCTGACTTTCAGAGGTAACCTCCTGCGTTTCAGTTTGTGCCCATGGCCTCTTGTCCCAGCACTGTGCACCACTGAAAAGAGCCTGTCTCCCTCTTCATTGCATTCTCCCTTTGGGTATTTGTAGACATTGATGAGATCTCCCTGATCCTCCTCCAGGCTGAGCAGTCCCAGCTCTCTCAGTCTCTCCTCATAGGAGAGATGCTCCAGTTCCATGATCCCTGGAGATGCCCTGTGGCCCTCTCCAATTGGATTCTCTCCAGTATGTCCAGCTCTCCCTTGCACTGGAGAGCCCAGGACTGGACACAGCACTCCAAGTATGGCCCCAGCAGTGCTGAGTAGAAAGGAAGGATCACTTCCCTCAACGTACTGGCAATACAGCCCTAATGCAGCCTAGGATATCATTAGCCTTTTTTGCCACAAAGGCGCACTGCTGGCTCATGCTCAACTTGGTGTCCACCAGGACCCCCAAGTTCTTTTCTGCAGAGCTGCTTTCCAGCTGGGTGGCTCCCAGAATGTGCTGGTGCCTGGGGAAGTTCCTCCCAAGGTGCAGGACTTCACACTGCTCCCTGTTGAACTTCACGAGGTTCCTGTTAGCCCATTTCTCCAGCCAGTCAAAGTCCTTCTGGATGGCAGCCACCTGGCATATCAATCCCTCTTCCCAGTTTCATGTCATTTGCAAATTTGCTGAGCATACACACTGCCCCATCATCTTAATCATTAATGGAGATGTTTAACAGGACTGAAGCCAATACTGATCCCCAGGGTACACTGTTAGTCACTGGATATTTCTGATTCCTGTTCATATTGTTGACTTTGTCCCCTCCCATTGCAACAGCAACACTAGAATACTACATGAAAATTGACTGCAGCCAAAGTAAATTCAAAGACCCACTTGATGGATTCCTACAGTATCAAAATAAAACCACGCTATTGCCGATGAGTGGTTAGGCTGAGTGATCCTATCGGATCATCTGTGAAAAAGAGTGTTTGACAGTGCCCACAGAATTTCACAGCAGAGCCCATACTTCAGTGCCTGTGAAATGTTCACAGTACCCTACAAATAGGAGAACAGACAAAAAGAAAATCTATCTGGTGTATATTTGCATAATTCCACACAGGCTCTAGTTCTTAACTGTGTTGATTTACACTAGTTGCAGATCAGCATGAGATCTTTCTACCTAGAGCTTACAGATGAATAAAAGTTATTTTGCATTTCCCATTTTCCTGAAATTCACATTAAATTAAGAATTTATGAAAGGAAGGCTCAACGCTTAAATTAAGCTATTAATTCTTTCTTGTGCTAACAGATCATAGAAGATTAGAGGGGAAGGAAGCAAGACAAAGAAGAGAAGGAGATTATTTTTGGGAAACAAATTATTTTTGACTGTATACTCCTTCAGAGGTGGGGACAGACTATCATTGATTGTTTCTTAAAGTGGTTGGGTGTGAAAGTCCTGGAACAGAGGCTAATGGTGAAATCTCTGCAGCTTTTTCCTGTTGTTTTTAAATCATCAATACTATGTAACCCGAACAGCAACTCTGAGAAAGAATTATGTGCCCAAAAGCTTATGTATTTTTTCCAGCTGCATTAGTTGATCTAATAAAAGATAATATTATTTCCCCACAAACATTCCTCAGGAAGAAGCAATCTGCATGTGTATATATATGTTCCTAATTATGTAAGCAATCTTGCCAGAATTGTACAATCATCTTACAAGAACAGCATGGCAATGAACATGAAGGAGAAAGGGTTGGGGCAGGTGGAGAGAGAGAGTGAGAGAGTGAAAAGATAGGGGCAGTGATTCTGTGTAAACATTTTGGTTCTGTTGAAAAATATCTTGGCAATGCACTTTGGCAATCTCGGGAGTGGGAAACTGACAGCCATACCTGGAACAAGGAGGAACTACTACATTCAGTCTGGCTGAATTGTACCTAGTAGTCACTAGGAGGAAGGGAGCTGGTGAGCTCCCATGAGCAAAGCTCCAAAACTGGCAGTATCAGAAGTATGGGGCCTGGTGGCAGGGGAGGTGATGGCATATAACACTGGTTGTGAAAAATGAGGAAAGCAAACTGTTACCAGAACCGCAAAGCAGAGTCAGGAGATGAGAACAAAAGTCGGGGGAAAGGATTATAAAGAAATCCATCTGGCTGCAAGATGAAACCAAAGCTGCAACCAACATGACAAATTGCAGGACCAAGGGGCCAAGCTGGTGTGGAAGAAAAAGCCACATGCCATGTATAGCTGTAGACAGTGCCCTGGCTTCCAGTCGTGACACTGACCAGTGGTCCAAGCCAGACACTAATAACAACTCTGCCACTTCTCCAACAGCGTTCTTCAGCCCACAGTTATACCTATCACCCATTTCAAACAGCTACAGGAAGTAGCTTATATCTAAGCTAGTCAGGCGCTATGCATTTATAGTTAAAAGAAAGAAACAGGTATTATTAGTGCAGAAGCTATTTTAGATACCTATAGTGTGATGAGTCGTATCTTGAAAGTGCCTGTTCTCCTTTGCTGTCTCTAAAGGAAACTCAGATTTGGTGGAATATTCCTATGTTTGGTGAGGTGAACCTAACCTCTTCAGCTCACCTTCCTAGTCATTCAGAGTCAAATATGTCAGATACATTCCCTTTTTAAGTGAAGGAGTAGACTGGTATTCATCTGCTTCAGTCACAGATTGCATCTCCTCAACTTAATCATTTGAGACAGTAGAGTCATTTTGATTGTGCTGTTTACCTGACTGAAATGGATAAGGCTTCTTTGCACATAACTAAGAGCTCTGCAGCTGCGGAAGTTACACCAATGCCTGTATCCATTATGAAAGAAAAACTTTCAATCATTTAAGCGATGTGGTTGAAATTGTGGCTGAAAAGGTACTGCTTAATCACTCTGCATACGTGTGCCACTCATCTACTCGGTGCTCAATTAAGGTATACAATGGAAGAGTATTAAAAAGTGATTCCTTAAATTCTGAACAGAACGCTTACAGTTTGACAAATAGTCACATTTTATTGGGCACTCTTGTTAAATGCACTGTTTGAATACAGATAAAAGAGCAGAGACGGTTGACTTGCAGATTATGCTTTCATTAATGGATTAATGTGATGTGTAATAGATTATACTGATTGCCATTAAATCAAACTTCAATAGATTAGCTGGCATATTTAACAAACTTAGTCATTTTGTATGCAATGATGACAAGATGAGTCATTGGAATGACACTTTATAGACAGGGGTAGCATTTCGTGCACTGTAAAACAGCTGGCTCCTTCTATCATATCTACAACTTGATTTTATTTTGATGGCTACTGGCTGATGTTATTTGGTCTCGGCTAGTATAGCAAGAGTGACCAGCAGATATAAGACGAGGGAAATGCAACCTTAGAAGCCTTTGCTTTGTGAAATTCACTCCACTGTACCCTCAGAGTCAGACACCATCATCTAGTTCTAAGTATAACTGCTTGTACCTCCCCAGAGAAACATAGCTCAAGACCACATTCAACATAAGAATACTTAAATGCTTATTACTGTCATTAGCAAATCATAACAGAAGGAGGTATGATAAATCCTTCTCTCAAGAAGTTCGTACTGAGATAGAAACATGAAAGTTAACCTCAAAATAACTAGAAGGGATAACATGTTTTTAAAAGGCTGTTTTTACTGTTTTTTATGCACTTTATTATTCTTACATGGTCCTGTGCTCCTTTCCCCCCTATTTCCTTAAAATTTTGTTATCTAAGCTGGGAAACACTGTGATTCTTCAACATAATCATGTATTTTGTACTGACTACAGGAAAGCAAGTAAAGAAATCATATAACATGAGGTTGTTCAAACAGTAGGTGTTGAAGAAAAAAATTCTATCTTAACAGAAATTTACTGAGGAGATAAAGCTCCTTTATATATAAACATTCATATATGATGAAGCCTGGGAGATAGTTCCACTATGTTCCTAGGCATAGTCTAATGCATTATTTTAAAGCATAGAATCTCCTAAAGTTCATGGTAGGCATCCTTCCTCTATTATCATCCTGAACATCCATCTCATCACTGCAGCTCTGCAAAGATTCTTACTGCACAGCATTGATAAGAACAGAAGTGCCTATGTTGCGAAAAACTTGAACTAGCTTCATTTTGCACTACAAAAGATCACCAGTAAGGTCCCTTTTATAAACCAACATGAAATATAGCCATTTAGACAAAAGATATACTATAAAGGGATGCAAGAGCCTTTTAAGCCTTTTCTTGTAACAGCTTATGAGAGATCTTCAAAAGGAGAAACTATACCTTGAAAGAACCTTGAAGTTTCACAGGTGAACTTGCAAAAGACAGGAGAGAGTAAAACCATGGCAATTTTGTACGGTCACAGATCGCTGTGAGTTCATACCATTTTCATCTCAGACTATTTACAATCGGTGCCTGCACATGCATTTTATCCAGATGTATTATGAATGTCCTTAGAGATTTACAAATAACTTCATTATTGGGCCCAACTCAGCTTCCACATGTATACGCAAGGATGTAGGTATAGCATGGATGAGGAAGGAAAAGGTGTTTTTTTTCCTTATGACACAAAACATACCACTCTGCACATGTACATGGGCATGTGGTTACATTTCTTCTTCCTAACCTTTTCCCACCTTCCCTCAAAGTAAACTTACATCTTCTGTTTGTCATACACTTTACTAAGGGAAGGTTCACACTAATACTGAGTGCTTCTGAAGATACTGCTCCAGAGGAAAAGGCTGCATTTTAGAAGTGAGGATCAGCGAGGGCTGCAAATTCATCTAGTTGGGTTTATAACTGCATTTTTAGTGTCCTTGTAGATTCCATTGTAAAAGACAGAAACCTCCAGTTTATTTCTTTTCTTCAGAAAAATCTAAAGGTGGCAATGATATCTCTGAGACTTTCTTTATTCTATGGAGAACACATTCTCCATTTTATACTGTTAATATCCTCCTCAATATACTTTATGTTCATCAAAGTATCCCACCAGGTAGGAAACAGGTAGCGAATGGCTCAGTAAACCGCATGTCCTTCAGTCCATGCATGTTGAAATGCTAAATCTTCATATCCCCAGTGCATCAACCATTATTTTGGAGAAAGACTTTAAAACTCCTTTTCGCAAAGACTTAAATCCTGGTTGAAAATTGTCTGAAATTATCAAGGCCTGTTCTGGCTGTTTAGCCCCTTCAGAAGATGTGCTTGTGAGCACAGTCTTGAGACTTGTCGATCTATTGTCACACTGATAATTTATTAGAATACACGAAATGAAGGAGCCATGCAATGAGATGGGCCTGGAAAGTGAACGTTTTACAGCCAGCATGTGTTCTACTTGTAATACTCACTCATGGAAACTGGACAAGAATTCCCTCCTTTCCATTATCCAGGCAAAGTGGAATTTCTCAGTTCTAATTGTCTCTTTTTCTAGTCTCCTGGCTGGCATCTGGCAGCACGGATTATCAGAGGGACCTTGAGACAGGAGGTCAGCCAGTGGCACTGCTGGAGATTTCGGCTGTAGAAAGCAGCTGCAAAATTCCCTTTGCTGGCAAACCCTCAGCTGGCTGGACTGTCACAAAGAATGAGCAGTGCACAGATGGGTGGTGCTGAAAGCATGGGTGGGAGATATGCCGATTATTCCCTCAGCAGCATCCACTTAGCAGATCTTTTATGATGAACTTGGAAGAGTTTACATGTGCTTCACTAAGTTGACCTATCTTGTACATTCTAAAAGAGGAAGCCAAAAATTGAATGAGCCTTTACCTACCCTTTCATTTCCACAAGCAGCCTCCAAGGAGCAGCATTTGGAGGCATGCCTTGGATGAAGCCAGACACATTGCACAAAAATTGTGTTGACTCTCCAGCTCAGTGAATATTTCTTTTTCAGCTGGGTAAAATCCACAGAAATCCACAGCTGAAAAAGAAGTAAAATCACCTAATAAATATGATTATTTTCTTATGTTACATGTATTAATAATAAATAGATCAGCAGCACTGCTATGTAACAGACCTTTGTTCTCAGAATGGGTTAGCATGCAGTTTTAAAAGAACAGCCTGCAAAGCAAAGGTGAAGTTAGCATCCTGTTGTTACGAGAAAGGTCCTCCAAGAGCAGGAGTGGTGAAGGACAGCACAGCCCAGACTTGGGAGAATGACAGTTATACCACATGGAATTCCTACATACAGAAAGACTGTGAGATCTGACTGGAGAACTTTGCTATTATCTGGTATTTATCACACGCTAAAAAACAGAACAGAAATTCTCAATAGTTGTGAATATGGATTTTACGAAGATGAAAACAAATGGCTTTATTACAGCCAAAATTTCTTTCTTACACTTCTTGTGTTGAGACTTGTGGATCACAGTCAATAGATAAGGCTCTGTGCCTTCATTCCTCTCAACTCCTGGGAAGAAACAGGTAAGCCATTAAAGAATGGTCCATTAAAAATGAAGAGCAAAAATATAGTTTCTGAGAAAAGTGGTTACTTTTCAATGAAGATATACTTTCGAAATGGCGATACATCAAACAAAAAGCACTTAAAATATCTGTGTTCTTATGCAGAAGAAAAACTGTCAACATATTTTAAAACCTGGATTACGTACTTGTGATACAATGATAGACACAGAAGAGATGCAATTGCCTCTGTTGATTTTCTGATTCTTAAGTGTTATTCCCTGCTTATGACAGAATAATGTTCCTAGTTTTGGTTCATTCAATTTGCCTGTAAAAAATTAACATTTTCTATGAGATTCTCTGTATACTTCCCCACCTATAGAAAAAATTTTGTTATGACTTACACAAGTTTTTGTTTGCTTGAAGACAGAGGTTATAACAGTATATAGTGTAGCACATAAGATCCAGTCTTGATTGTAAAGGAATTTTGTTCTCTTTCAGCACTTGCTTCCAAATCATAGAATCATAGAATGGTTCAGGTTGGAAGGGACCTTAGAGATCATCTTGTTCCAACCCCCTGCCATGGGCAAGGACACCTCCCACTAGACCAGGTTGCCCAAAGCCCCATCCAGCCTGGCTTTGAATACTTCCAGGGAGGGGGCATCAACGACTTCTCTGGGCAACCTGTTCCAGTGTCTCACCACCCTCACAGTGAAGAATTTCTTCCTTATATCTAGTCTAAATCTACCCTCTTCCAGTTTATAACCATTACCCCTTGTCCTGTCATAGAATCATAGAATCATAGAATGGTTCAGGTTGGAAGGGACCTTAGAGATCATCTTGTTCCAACCCCCCTGCCATGGGCAAGGACACCTCCCACTAGACCAGGTTGCCCAAAGCCCCATCCAGCCTGGCTTTGAATACTTCCAGGGAGGGGGCATCAACGACTTCTCTGGGCAACCTGTTCCAGTGTCTCACCACCCTCACAGTGAAGAATTTCTTCCTTATATCTAGTCTAAATCTACCCTCTTCCAGTTTATAACCATTACCCCTTGTNNNAGCCATTCTCCGCCCAGCCTGTATGTGTACTTGGGATTGCTCCGACCCAGGTGCAGGACCTTGCACTTGGCTTTGTTGAATTTCATGAGGTTGGCATGGGCCCACCTCTCAAGCCTGTCCAGGTCCCTCTGGATGGCATCCCTTCCCTCTGGCGTGTCGACTGCACCACACAGCTTGGCATCATCTGCAAACTTGCTGAGGGTGCATTCGATCCCACTGTCCATGTCACTGACAAAGATGTTAAACAGCACTGGTCCCAGTACCGATCCCTGAGGAACACCACTTGTCACTGGTCTCCATTCAGACACTGAGCCATTGACCGCCACTCTCTGAGTGCGGCCATCCAGCCAGTTCCTTATCCAGCGAGTGGTTCGTCCATCAAACCCATATTTATCCAGTTTATCAACCAGGGTGCTGTGCGGGACCGTGTCAAACGCCTTGTCATTATCTATCCTTGTAAAAAGCCCCTCCCCAGCTTTCCTATAGTTCTCTGCACACACTCTTCCACTACCAACCACCACTACACCAAAGGAGTGACACACAGTATCAGGACACATTGTCATAGTATTTAATAGTATGACACTGCATATCAATGTATATTGTGACAACTGTTGAGGGGTTGGGTATTCTAGGGAGCTGTTAAATAGCCCTATTACCCTGTGGCTCTTGGCCAATGTGAAATCAGACCTGAGTTATGGATCTTTCTGTTACACCAGCCATTTATGTCAAGCTTGGAGAGATCACAGCAATTAGCTTGAGTAGTATGGATCATTTTCTGAACACTCTTACCACTCATTGCAACACCACTCACATAAATGATGCGAAAAGACAGCTTCTGCCTCAAAAACAAGATGTTCCTTCAACTCAGGTTTAGAAAAAATACTTTTGCTAATGATAAATAAGAAAGAAGATAGTGATGGACAGAGAAACAGGAGTACATCTAATCATGGGATGGTCAAATCTCAACAGTAAAATATCAAGTGAAAAAAAAACACAAAAACAAACAAAAAGTGACAACAACTGGACACATATGTTGGCTGCCTATTTAACTATTATCCTGTGGCAGTTATCTCTGGAGTCATCACAGTAAACTTGGGCTTTTTTGATGGCAAGGTAGAATATTTGCAAGAAAAATTGAAAAGCCAGAGGAAAGAGTAAGTAATGTGAGTGGTATAAGGGGAAGGAAATAATGAAGTCCCTCAGTGTATCAGGAGGTTTTTCATTTCTTTGTTTAAAAAAAAAAAGTTCAGCTCAGCCATACTCTGTCTAGTGAGTGATATTCTCACCTGACATGCACAGAGCTGTAGATTTCTTGTGCACCACTACAAATGAGAAGATAAACAGATCAGCATCTCAAAGGGAAACTGAACAGCTGTGTATTGAGAATATCTATTAAACAGGTATCTATAATATAATCATTCTTAGTTCTTTATAAATTTATAATGGGCAAACTGTACTTTTCATGCTGACTATTGTTTTACGCTGTCAGAGCTTTTTAACTATGCTACATTGCCTCAGCACTTCATTTTACTGCAGACTGGTTGTATTTCTCAGCTAGTTCTATAGCTCCTCAAAAGATCACCCCATGGTAACATAACAAATAAGCTTTATGGCTTTTTTTTTTTTTTTTTTTTTTTTTTTTTTTACCCAAAGTAGGTTAAAAAAAGTCTTTTGAAAGAAGCCAGCTTTTGAAAGATGTTTTGTGCCTGTTTCCCATTGGTCCCCTCAACATTTCCATGAAACTAAGCATAAATATCTTCTAAGCAAAGTCTAATCAACCAAAAGCTTTTGCCTTTACTTGAAAGTACACAAATAATCACATGTTGAACATGTCTTTAACAGATGAAGTCTCAAGTTTGCAAATACTTTCATGGTTCACTTTAAGGAGATCCAATAAGATTACTTTAATACTGGTTTCTTCTCTGTTTTAGAAGCTCTGTTGCTTGTTCACATTTCCCGTGGACAGAGTTCTTCAGGGATATTCTTCACATGCTCGGGAAAGAAGCTTTGTGCTTTCTGATTGTCCTTCAGGGTAATTCAGCAAAGATATTTGGAACACCATGTGCTTGCAAAACTGTACAAGCCATTATGTAGTCCCAAAAGCCAAGCATAGCCCCTTGTTTTCCACTCCAGTGCACATTACTTGTTTGAAGTGCCTCTTCAACAAATCCCTGTTTACCCCATGTGCCTCATAACAAACGGATCCTAGTGACCTCACCTTCTGCTTTGGCTTGCCCTGTGGGGCTCCTCAGGTGAGTGTGCCTCAGCCATCAGTCTTCATTTAGAAACAAAACCTACAGAGCTCTGCTTTCAAGGTAGGCCAGGAAAGAACCCTCTTTATTAAGGGATCACATCTGACCTACGGAGTACAAAAACAAGATCGCAGCTAGGCTTTGCACATGACCTATAGTGCAAGAAAACCAAAGATGACTTTGGTGTGTCCAAGAGTCATTACTTCTGGCCCTTCCCTGGGACAAAAGTATGTATCTATGGTTTCATCTTGCCTCCTGTTGTACCACAGGGAAGAATATTAACTCCTGAATTCTTCACTATGTGAGTCCTACACTATATACTTAAAGGACTATATACTTGGAGCCTCTGGTATGCCTATATCCCAGTGGAGTCCTCAGAGGAGGACTAGAGTCAGTCAGAAGGAACAAGTCTGTAAGTGTGGGTCCATGTTTCCCAGTCCTACCTGTGCTGCTTAGTATGTACAGGCAAGTCTTGTGGGGACACCGGGAAATGCTAGTAGACCAGAAGCTGACTTTGACCCAAGTCATTAGTTTTATTCTTTAAGCCCACATACTTTTTCTGATGCAACGCAAGTTGCATAATCATAGGAGGCTGGCAATGCCTCCTGCACAAAGCACAATGATGGTCACAACTGTGTAGAATACACAGAAGAGCGAAGGCGAAATAAAAAGCATTTGTAGCTGCTACAGGCAGGTATAAAGGTGCCATGCCCCAGGTACACTCTGGATCCTGGGGCATCCTGGATCCCAGCAGGAGTGAGGTGGTGAGCTATGCAGTTATATATGAATGCTCAGCAGTGGGAAAGATTCAAAGGGTCAGCTTTAGCGGTAACCTTAAGCTGATGTGGACAGTCCCTTGGGGATTGCTCAGCATGTGCTGCAGGACAAGAGCACAAATATGCTTGCAAAACCAGAGGCAGTGGCACAGTATATGTGACACAGACCTCCGTGAAAGGATTGCAGCACCTCCTTTCCTTGAGCCAGCTGCAAGCCCAGCACATAAGCCCTTGCAGATCTGCCCCACTGCAGTGTCTATATCCTTGGTCTCAGTCCAGCTGCAGTTAGGTTGTAGAGCTATAGGATAAGAGGGTTAGAACCACAAGATCAAACCACTGTTTGATGTGAACAGTTTCATAGCACAGTCACTCAGTCTATCCGACTGATTTATTTTACTTGCATGTGTACCTTAGGCATGAGTCTAAAGTTTCCTATATTCAGTTTGGAAATCACTGACACTGACACAAACACATGCACTCTTGCTAACGATCTTTCTTCAGAATCTCAATACAGAAAGCAAAAGGCTAATTAAAGGTATTTAGGGGCAGGAAAATATTGTTTCAGAAAACAATGTGTAATGACAGCTTACACAGTTCAGTGATTTAACTGCCTTTGGAAAGAACCAGACTGTCCTCAGGCTAAAATCTTTTGAGTTGAACATATTTTTCAAAACTCGATCAGTACCTTCTAGGTGGCATTTGGTGTCTCTCAGAATTGGGTATACAGAGCATGTGTGTGATAATGATATATTGCATTTATTGAGGCAAGTTATTCTTCCTGAAGACTTGCAATGTTTTTGTGCTGCACAAACTCTGTGACACGTTTTCCTGACTTCAGCGCATTTAGCAATTCTATATATACATTGCTGCACTAGATTGCCTTTTCTGGTTACAGAAATTGATTTTCAAATCTATTTCAGATTTCATACATGGAGCAGAATCTGGATTCATAAGAGTTAAAAATCCTATTCATTTAAAAATAAAAGAGGAGGAGCAAGGACTCTCAGTAAATTTCATATTAGGTCTTGACCATTAATGAAAGACATCAAAATGCTTTGAGGAGTGCTTTACTTGTAACTTTATGACCTAGTTTATGGCCAGATAACCTCATGACCAAGGTGAGAAATTTTACTTGGAAGTCTTGTGTGAGACATCTTAATCCTTTTCTTTAGATCCAACCAGTCCCAAAAAGTCTAACCATTTTTTCTTGAGGTTCCTATACATCTCCATATTTTCAATGATCGTAAGTCTCCTTTGTCAGTAGGGAGAGTTCTCATGATATTTAGATATACCTGTGTAATCTGAATCCCATTATCATTTAGTACACAGGTTTCTTCACTCTTGTAGAGTGTGTGTGTAGCAAGATGAAGAAGCCTGTCTCACGTACAAAAAAGATAGGTCACCATGAAAGATGTGTGGCTGGATAACACAAAGGTGAAGGCAATGCAGACCCATAAAACAATTTCTAAGACTAAAGCTCCAGGAGAATTACTGATGATTCTTGATTACTCTGCAGGAAAGATCAAGGTGAGGTGATGGGTCAATGTTGCAAAACTGAAGAAACTAGGGAGAGCAGATTTATGCAGTTTTAGTCAGCTGAATTAGCCAAAGGAATTAAATGCAAAGATGGATTTTCTCCCTTTCCTGTATTTATAATATTGAATGGGAAGAAAAAGGCAGTTACTTCTTGCTACTCTGCTTACAATGCTTTCGTGCTGCATGTTTTATATACTATATTGAATAGAGTGCATAAATATAAAATCTACTCCCTTCTTATCATCGTATATTCTCTTTGCAGAGATCTTCCTCTCAGCTGCTGTTTTTTGCTTGAAAGCGAGAGCACACTCATGAATAAGGGCAAAGAATATTAAAAAAAAGAAAAACAACTTAATGTGGCCAATAATCAGTATTCATGACTATCAAGCACAGTCTCTGAAAATGCCAGTGAGATGTAAACATATCAATAAAACAGTAAGTTCTCATTTGCCTGCCCTCCAGTCCCCAGACTCTGCAAACGGAAGAAGGTTACTGCATCTGTGAGGCATTTGCAAGGAGATTCTTTCTTCCCCACCTGAATTCATATGTTTGTTTATTCATGTCAAAGCTCTTTCAACTGCTCCTTTGCATCAGGGAAAGAAGGGACAATAAATTAAACCTTCTTGAGTAAGCATGAATGGTACCTGTGTAGTTTAAGGAAAGGAAATCAGGGCTAGGGTGCATTGCACAACTAAGCCTGTTCCTGGACAAGTGCACATGGGGATGACACACCTGAGACACTTCTAGACACAGATGCCATAAACTATAAAATGTGGTCGCTTACATCAGGAGGAAGATATCAGATTCCTGTTTAAATATACATTACTTTGGTTCTGCACAGCTCTGGGAAAGATCTATTCTACTTTCTAAGCACAGCAGACAAAAGTGGGTGTAACTTTCATGCCAGCAGGAAAGAGTGAGAAAGTCTAATGGGAAAATCATCTAATGAAAAGGGAATAATATACAGGAGACCCCCTACTTTAACATACAATTTCTTAAATTTGCCCATTAGAGGCTGAACTCCCTTCTGCCTTGTATTATATGATTTATTGCTCTCTTATTTCTGCTTTCTGGTTCTATAATATCCATCGGTCTGGGTCAAATTATGATTTCAGTAACCCAGGTGAAAATTTAAAGCCCCCTGAGATAATCCTGAATAAAGTAATGGATTTAGTCTGGACACATAGGGTTTCAAATTTAATACTGTTCTGGTCAATAGCATTTACTTGAGATCCATCAGTTCTAGGATTTTGAAAAACAAGTTCTGGTCTCCAGCATCCATCCAGAATCATTATTAGTTCTGTTTTTATTCTGCTAAGACACAAAGTATTCTCGGTGCTTCTCAAACCACCAGAAGACAATGTGTTTTTCCTGCAGATTGTACAGTCTAAAGTAAAAGAGACAAAGGGTGACATGAGTAGATATAACACGCAACCCAAGGGATCATCTTACTAAACAGAGTTTTATCATTTGTTCATTAGGATTTAAATTATCGTGTTTTAACTTCGTTTCCTAAGGAATTGAAACATAGATGATTATTCACTCAGTAGTCAGTTGTGCAGGGAAGAGTTGTTCAGTCTCAGTTCTTACTTCACTAGGTGTGTGAGGTTCCAGTGAGGTAGAATCTTCTGTGGAGATTGACCAGTGTCTTAAAAGGATTGAGTTCATGTTGAAGCCTTTATATAATTCAATTAAAAAGTCAATTGACAGTGAGACATGCACCCATTAGAAAGTAGATTTCATTAACTCTGTGAACACTGAAACTGATATTCATAAACAAATTGATCTTACCTCTCTGATTTTCTCCCCATGGGTCACTTCCAATGTCCTTCTGCCCATCCACACTTGGAAACAAACTTTGCACTCAGTAACTCCTCTGCTCCTACATATAATCACACAGAATCACAGAATTGTAGGGGTTGGAAGTCTTGTAAAAGTAACAGAATTTCATCAGTGTTCCATGAAGTTTAAGTTATCTTTGTAAGGAGTATGAAATAAAAAAGGAGGATGAAACATAAAAGGAGGAATTTTTGTTTTTTCCAACCTGGACAAAACAAAAATTTGGAGAAAATAAAAAATAAATTACCCTGTACAAACATTGTAACAACCATGGATTACCAGAACAAAATTTAAAAAAAAGCTTGATAGCACTGCAGATGACCAACTGCAGAATTCCTGGTGTCCTCAGTGCCCCAAACCAGTAGGGCCACACAATAAAAATCACAAGGACAAGGGTTAATCCCCCATCCATATACAGAAGCCAGGGACTACTAAACCTGATCCTGTGCTGCAGAGTAAACTAGGCTCTCAGCAGTATTGCAGAGAGGTATATTTGGAAGAAAGGTGCAGACTCATGCTGATCAGTACAGGAAAGAGGACACAACCGAGAAAAAGATGGTCCTGTCCAGTGTCATGGTGATAGTAGAGAGTCAGCCACTCAGGAGAGATGGTGAGCTTGGTGTGAGGAGCTGGGAGCAAATGGCTGACGTTCACCAACTGAAGGAGAAAGTGTATGGGTTTTCTCAGCTGGGCTTGGTCAGCAAGATAGAAATGAGTAAGGCAAGGGACGAGCAGAGGCACAGAAGGACAGAGCAGCTGAGAAGAAAGAAACATTAAAGATGGGGTTGCTTAAGCTGAGCAAGCTATGAGCTGTTTTTGGAATGTTTGCAGGACACTGTGTTCATAGGTGGTGTCAAATTGCTCCAATCTTGCTCCTCCTGTAGCAATTGCTAAGAGTGTGTGTGGAACATGCATGGATCTGCAGATCTCCTGTGCGTAGAATGGAAATAGGCAGGAAAGCCCCTCATGTCCTTTGGTAAAACCACATCAAACAACCATTACTAATATTTTCTAAGGCTTTCATGATCATTGGAGCAAACATTTGCATCTGCAATGTAAAGGATCAGTGTAAGTCCTTGTTTTAAAAGCACTCTCCCTCCCTCCCTCTTTCCACTTACTTGTAGAGCTGTTCCTCATAGTTAGTGGGCAGACAGTTCAGGCTGCTTTCTTGTGGGGGAACGAGACACAAAAACACCTGAAACTGAGTTGTGATATGTCCAGTCCTGTTTTTAATTTATGATAGAACAAAAGCAAACAAAATGGGAAAAAAAATACATCTCTTGTCATGTGCTCTCCCAGGGTTGCAACAAAGGCTCTTAAACAGAAACATGCAGTTTACCTCCTCTTTATAATTTTAAGGATCTCTACCAAGTTGATAATACCCATTCTGCCCCTGTTTTGCTGTCCTACCTCTTCACTTCCTCTGAGACTGCAAGTGGGCAAGTGGAGGTGAAAATTAATGATTGGGCAAACAGTATTTCCTTCTCTTCCCTCTCTTCTTGGTGATTTCTGGCCCCTCCATCAAGGGCAGTCCATGGTCACACAGTCCTTGAGGGCATGCAAAACTGCAGCAGAGAACAAGATCAGAAACCATGCAAATGTTATTTTTTCCAATCAGTCACTAGTTGCAGTTGAGGCAGAGGCCCGGTGCGCTCTCTCTCAAAAAGCCTCACCAGTTTTGTCTGCATGCTGTGGAGTAGTTTACACCTGCAGGCAAGGAGAACCAGCTGGTAGATATGCATGGGTCAGTGTAGGCCTATGCAGACAGACTCCCTGAGGCCACGAAAGCAATTCTATTTTGTTACTTCAATGCTTGACTGAAGTTACTGCACTCTGTGGAGGAGCAGGCTGTATTAGGTTGCAAGGGACAGGCAACTTATGTGAATATATGGCTTCTAGCTGCAGATATGTTACAGGCACATAGACATGTCCAGAAAGACTTGCTAAATCCCTGCCATATTCAAGCTGCTCAAGATATCTTCAGTTTGGAGGTTTACTTCCAAGCTGAAAAAGGTGAGGGGTTGGAACACAGGTTATTCATATGATAGAAAAGAACAGAGGGAACAGCTTCAGGTGTTCAGTCATATGGGCTGTTCTGAACCAACCTAGCTAAGGCTGGTGGAAATGAAACACCTGCCTGTGTTCTCTGGTTTGGTCAGGGTGCCTATCACAACAAAAGCCCAGGGTAGTTTCAGGAGAGAATAGAGATGCCAACCATGATGGTAAGACTGCTTTCCTCAAGACACTGTTACCTCATAACCAAACATGGTCAAATGTGCTAGCAGATTAAAATCTTAACTCCAAATTGCCACAAATAGGATGGTTGAAATAATATAATCTCCCCTTCCACGTTTCTGGTGGAAACTGCAGCTTGTAAAGCTGAAGCCCTGAGGTTCTCATAAATGAAGCAAGAATGACGCAGAAAGATGAACTCAAACTGGATTACTAACTCGTATTAACCAACTTCATTGAATACATTTGAGCTAGAGATTTTGTTTCAGAAACACTTCAGGGTCTGGTTAGTTGAGTATCAAGATGAAAGGCCTGAGCAACGTAGAGAAAAAATCTCACAGCTCTGCCATTGCAATCCTGACCATAGATACACTGCATTTCTGCAGAACAAACATGCAGAGGGGCAGTTCACTATCTCATTTTGCAATGGAAGTCCTGTCTTGCCTCAGTATTATGAATATCTCTGCTCATGCAAATTTCCCAGTGGTAGTCAGGCCTTAAAGATCCAGACATATGAGCTCTGGATACCATTCCAAGCGCCGTGATTGCTGGCAGGGTCTGCTGAGCTGGACTGCTCAGTGTCCACCATGGGGACTTTCTTGATTATCTGTCATTACTGCATTACCGCAGGTTTATGCTGCAGCCAAACTATGACTTCAGCATAGCCTAAGCATATCCCTGTTTAGCTTATAATAGCAAAGGTGGCTATGCAGCAGGGACTTCTGCAGCAATACATGGTTTAGTCAAGGCTGTAAGTCTGCCTGGAACTGAGGAAAGTGCTTGGAAAGCAAATATCAATATTCAACTGCATTTGGTAAAGCTAGCTCGGGTGTTTACAAAACCTTCCATCACGTCTTTGACTGCAACATAGATGGATTTCAGAGCCAGAGCCCTTGAGCAGAACATTGCTTGAGGAGTCTCTGCATAGTAAATGTAAAGCACATTTAAATAATTCTGTTGTTCAGACGTTGATTAAATAGTCCTAGAGGAAGCAATTGCAGTTTTTCAAGCTATGAAAACCTTTATTTCCAGATCTCAACCATTAAGATATAAAAGTTTGAAGCAATTTTGACCAGATAAAGCAGCATGGCCCAAATTAAAGCTGAACAGTGCTATTGATCCTCTCTCAAGTAGCATTTTGCATATTTGTGCTCCAGTCCCAATCTGTCAGGCAGCTTTCAGATACTGAAATTTTCTTGGCACCACAGCCATCCATAAGCTCTACATCCCTCTGTGGAACACAGCTTTAAATTGGCTAATATTTCATTCAAGTCCGCTTAAGGTAATAGTTACCACTTGTATACAAATCGAGGTTCCACTGTAAAATGCTGAACCCCCCCTCAGAAAGGAGAAAGTCCGCCTCAGATGACATTAAAATGCATAACTAAGACTCTGCTTCTGCTCGTGCTCCAGGATGACTCACCGCTCTCCCCCGCTTTGTTCACATACATGTCTGGGTGACATTTATTGCTATCTGCTCTACTTGCAGTCAGATACTAGTTCCAGTGACAGTTCTTTCCCATCTGACTTTCCTATTATGTGTACATGTGGGAAACAAAGACACATCTTGTTGTGTTTTAAAGAACCCTGTCACTCAGGATTTTTTCCTTGCTCCTTGGGCCATCTATCTTCTGTTATCAGCCATCTTTAGGGGAATGCAGGGATGCTGTCACCTGAAAATAGTGAGAAGGATGAAAGTTATCTCACTACTCTAAGGCAAAGTCACAGCAATTGAGAACATAACCTATCCTCTTGGCTTCTCTGAAAGCACACTGCTTTCTGCTGACACTTCAAACAGCAGATCCATCACTGGGAAGGAAGGGGAGCTTTGAATCCTTAAGTTACTGTCTGGGCAGTGCCCTTAGGAGAGCCTCTTCCTCACACTGCCATAAATAGCTAGCTGAGAGCTCAGAGCAGAGCAAGAGCTCACACTCATCCACTTTGCAAATAAGTCGGAATTGAGAGAGTTGCTGATGCATGGGCTCAAGCAAAGCTATGCTGGACAGAGCAAAGCTTTATTTTGCTCTTAAGTCCTGCTGAGCAATTCCATATGGAAGATTATTTAAGGTCTTTCAGATAAGAGGTTTAGCTAAAAAGAAGAGTAGGTGGAATGTAAAATTTTGTAATATGGAACAGATTTTAAATGTCTGTCCTGCATTTGGGAAAGAGAAAGCTTCCCTCTTTCAGACTGTTTCAAGAAAAATGATGTGAATGTGGAGGAGATACCTGGCACAGTGAATGAAGGGTGCTGTTAGAGGACCACATTTTCCTGAAAGCTACATTTAAAAATTTTAAGTGTCAATAATTAGTTTTTACAGCACAGTAGAAGGCAATTCTGGTCCATGTGAATGAATTTAATGGGTCTTCAGAATTCCCTCAGCACAGCTTGTGACAGGGTACAGATGCTTCCAGTTGTCAAAGAGTGAGAAATTCCTGCAAGGATTGATCCATTCTGCCGCACTTCCCTTGCAAGAGGGAGAGACAGAGAAAAATCTCTGCCCTGATACAGGCTGGTGGCAAGAGGCAGAGGGGACTTTTGTTTTTAACTCTGGGAGATGCTTCCATGATGGGGCTGGAGGATGGCTGACAGGCAGCTTGAAGAGGGCTGCCTGCTAAGCTGAAAGCAGGTAAGTGTGAACTATGTGTCACAGTGACAGATGAGCAAACCCATTGGTACCTGAGAGATTTGTCAGCGATCTGCCAGTGGCCTAGGAGTGGTCTCAGTCGTTGCTGTAACATGCATCCTCCTGAACTGAGTGGGAACACCATAGCAGGACCTCTTGGAACATGTTTTAAACATACATAAACACACACAGATACATTTATACACGTATATTTTCATGAATATATAAATATACTTACATCCTGAGACAGAAACATTTAAACTCCCACATGCCAAATCGTGTCCCCACATACCTGTGTTAGCAAGCCATCAGCTCTCCTGTTGCTGAAGTTAACTAGGTAACTGCTCAGTGGAGGGTCTGGTGGAAAACATAATGAGAAGAGATGACGAGGAGAGAATAACAGATTCCTGCCATCAGCAGCAATGAGAGTGACACCTGAAAAGCCATCCATTATCCCATAAAAATGGATGTCATCAAACAACACAGGATGTATGTAGCCAGATATCTTAGGCTCACCTCTGAGCACTCAGGGCAGCTTGAGAAAAAATCAAAAGCTGAATTCTCAACAGTAAGGCACACTGCTTTGCAGAGTGAGTCACTCACAGAAAGCAATTAGCAGCTGATTTTAAGTGGGAGCCTGCTGCTTTCTAAAGTGACCTTCTTTGTGGAAGGATTTTATACAAGGGTGCAGTTCAGACAAGAGAAACTTTTTGATTTCTCTTTTAATTGCTTCAGGGTAGCAGGGGAAAAAAAAAAGGAAGAAAGACAAAACAAATATATGTACTTTATCAACAGTGGTAAGCGCAGAAAGAACAGAAAAAAATGTACCTCACTCTTTACACAATCTGAGTTTTATACTCATGAATCCTAGCTTCACAGGAAAAAAAATATGCTTTTAACAGTACTTCTGTCTTGAAGTGAGCTTTTTGAATGTTATTTAAAATGTATAGAAGCATAAAACATGCCAACACAATGTTAAAACCACTATGAGACCTAGGGAAGAGCTTGTTTTGAAGGGCAAATTGGCCTTTTGTCTTGGTTTCAGATGAACATGTTCTTTCAATGGCTTACAGGTACTCCTCAAGCAAAATTTCTCTTTCAAAGTAAGTCCTGTATATCCCAAACTTTGATTTAAATGAACCCCTAAAACACTGCTAACATAAATTTCTACTTCAAATTTCTCTGTGATTTCATATTCAATGGTAATCAAAGACACAGCTGGAAGAGTTGTACAGTGTTGCAAAGCTCCGTGCATTCCTGAGAAGTTTAAACATCCCAAATGTGATATTGAAACTGCAAAACATAACCCAGAATCTAACACAAGCAGACAAAGTTACTTGATAAGACTCTGTGCCCTTTTTTTTCAATTTGGCTAAACAACGATAAAGTCACTTAAAATAGCATGACAATTTTTCTGAATGAACTTTTTCAAAGATACATAGCTTTCATGCAGAGAACACAAACAGCCAAAACACTTTTCAGTTGGTCTATTGGCTGCTTTTCAAAATTATCTGCTGCCTTGCCAGGTGAGCTGAATGCATTCAATTCAACCCTCCATTTCTATTGATTCAGAATACACATTTCCAATTACAGTATTTGAGATACTAGCACTGGCAGATTAACAACTAAACATTTTGAGAGGGGTGGCTTTTTTGTTTAATTAAGATCTCTCTATGAGATTAATGGAAAAGATTTTTATTTACATTAAAAGCCTATGGACGTACAGCATTCAAGAAGTGACTACAATCTCTGAAGTAACAAAAGTTTTTTAAAGAAAAAACAGCAGTGAGCGTACAAGAATATAGGCAACTGACTCAGAAGCTAATTTCACTGTGTACACTATTAAATAATGAATGGAGTTCAAACTCAGGATACTGATATAAGGTGCTTGTTGTTTCTCTCTATACAGAGTTCCAGACATCAGTGTCAAGGTTGCCTTGGTGATTTGTTTGCTGGGCTGAGAGTCTCTGAAATCTGCCTGCAACAGATTTCTCTAAAAGCTGCAGGGAAGGAGGAGAAAAAGGATATATCTAGGTAATCAATTCAAATCTGTTATCTCTGTCAGAGTTATCTTTTAACTCTAAGATACCCTTGGGGTGGGGGGGAACTGTAATTTTTTTCACTTTTTCCACATAGTAAGAGCTTAAAAATGTGATTATGCCAAATTTTTGTAGCTGTTTGCCACTAAAAGGAAAGAATTAACTGAATACTGAATCTCTCAAGCTTTTGAAAATGTCTCTTTTAAAAAAAATTATATATAGTGATGTACAGCTCAGCCCAACTTGTAAGACTTAATACTTCTAGTAAAAATGGCTTTGCAAGGCATCTTCTATTTTCAGCCTCAAATTCAGAAAAGTAAATGGAAAACCTTAAGTAAGTCTATTTTTCTATATTCCACTTTAAGGCATTCCTACCTGACTGCTAGTAATAGGTGATGGGAAAGTGAGAATAAGGGTTACAAAGCAGAAGGTTAAAAATACCTCTCCAGAACTCCAACACCAACTCACCATCAGATCTCCCGTAATTGCCTAATATGCAACATATGGAATGATTTTCAGGTGTTGGTTACTATGTCCAGACAGCTTGCTTCTTGCTGATGTGGTTGGACTTTCCTTTGGGCAGGGACATTACTGGTACAATCTGTCATGATCCTTTGCAGACTGATCTGCTGTTACACAAGAAGCTTTATGCCACTGAAGCATCAGGGAAGTGTGGGTCTTTCATTTGTGTTTCAAACCTGAAAAGGTTGGTGTACCTAAAAGATTCTCTCTCATTTTTCTAACTGTATCAGATTGTCTGATAAAAGACATATATGCTCCTTGCCAACTTCATCATGATAACAGTTTATTTAGTTTCGTCATAATCTTGAAAATAACTAGTCTATTCTTCAGAAATACTACTTTTTGCTGAAATTTCACGTGAGCAGGGGTGTGGGTCAAATATTTCCCAACAGAGCATTTTTGGCTGTTGAGAGCTTCCCCCTGCTGTTCTTGGACATCTTACTGATTTTTGATTTATAGCACTGAGTTACTGGTCATCCCATGTTTTCATGCTTTCACACGTGAGCACCGAACTGCCCTGGCCTAGTGTAATTAATGAAATGCTAATGGACAGGAAGCCAAAGTAGCCTTCAAAGATGCAGATGTGCAAATTACTCTTTGCTTATCAGCGCTTTGCATAATAATATACAGCAAAAGCACACACAGATATCTCTATAATAATACAGTGAAAGTGTGGTGGTGTGACAGCGGAATTCAATCAATTGTGAAGAGTTCAATCCTGCATACTGGCTATAATCAATCTAAGGAATAAATCTGGATTGATGTCTGGGAGAATTTTTTTCTTCCCTGTATGAACATTAGCTAGATATTGAGTAGCAGCAATCTGTACGAGGTTTGATGCATATCTCAGAAACTGGGCCCAGTAGACCTAATAATTAATCAAATTTACACCAAAGAATTAAAGGAATGTGTGGA
Source organism: Penelope pileata (assembly GCA_013396635.1). Taxonomy (NCBI): domain Eukaryota; kingdom Metazoa; phylum Chordata; class Aves; order Galliformes; family Cracidae; genus Penelope; species Penelope pileata. The sequence goes on along the minus strand of WBMW01003632.1, from coordinate 123,207 downwards.
ATAGCTGATGGAAATAGTGGTATTTTCAGTCATGGAAAGCTTGTTGAAATTCAAAGTCTCATCTTTATTTCCAGAGGCGTTTTCTTAAGATAAATCTTTGGATGGTTATGCAGAAATTGCTTTGAAATCTATGAAACTGTATTTAATATCGTAGGATTTATTTCAGTTTTCTTACACAAAATTAGAGTGGTGATTTGACTAAGTATTCTGTTGGATGGGTTACATTCTTATAAAATATGACTCATACTAGGACTCTAGAAAATTACTGGAATATATTACAATGAGCAGGAAAATCCGTTGCTTGAAGACTTACATACATGCTAAACTTTGAGAGGATGTCAAACGCTCTCAGCCTATTGCTTGAGAATACTTGTTTATATTATGTATAAAACACCAATAGGAAAGCAGAGATGGGTTCTCAGAGGTGTTATGTGGTTGTTTTGAAAACCTTTTGGAGCTCAGAGTAAGGTACAATGTGTTGGCGTTGTGATGCAAGAGCTTAGTGTAGGGGTGAGAAATGTTACTGTCTCTGTCCCACAGAGATGCGATATATTGAGAACAACAATGTAAGAGTCTACGACTTTGCAAAAAAAGAAAAAAATCCTCCTTTCACAGGTAACCTTACAACATGTGTAATGCTTTGTTTCATGCTCATCAATGTGGTGACACTGAAAACAAGAACATTTTTTCAGCTGGCTAAAATGGAAACCTTTGTCTCTGACTAGAAAAGGGGATGTCCACAGGCTCTGTTCCACATCAGCTCTCTTCAGCATACATGGGAGAAGACTGAAATAAATGGACTTACACTACTTAATATATAGGTGAGTGTGCCTCCTACAATAATAGAAAGTAAATCCTGATATTAATACCTTGGCTATGATGTGAGCTGAGAGTTCGTTACAAAGCTGTAATATGAAAGTAAATTTCTCCAGGCTGTCTGCAAAGGGGACTTTGGGATCTTAGTTTTTTGCATCCACCTAATGCATAATACATTGGGAAGCAACTAAGGTCACATCCATGAAAGAACATGGTCAATAGAGATGCTGTCTCAGGAAATAAAGAATCAGCTGATGAACAGCTATCATTTATGACAATACCATTCAGATCTTTATTGCTACTGACATTTCTTTAGCAAATCCATTAGTCCTTCTAGCTATGGCAGTAACTAAAAGGAGTTGTTTTAAATATGTGTACTTATCAAATGTGTATGACAGAGGGCTATTTGAACTCTATTCTCTACCACCATCACCAAACTTCAGCTTTCTGTTCTCTTGCTCTTTTCCTAGGCTTTCGTTAGTTCTCTGTTCTTATGGACTAGGTCCAGGGAGCCACAGAGAACCAGAGAACTGTGAGGAGCCTGAATCTCCTCCTGCACTCTCTTTGCCTGATAGGAAACAAAGCTGTGAAGACCAATACCTGTAACAGCAGGCAATCAATTTACCGCGGTGAGGCCAACGTGGTTTGTAGCAGTTGTGACTTTAACATAACATCCTCAATTATTATTTTTTTTTTTTAAAGCATATCACCAATTCTCACATCTCATGTAGGAAGGAGGCAAGTACTTTTCTAACTCTAATGAATTTAAAAGCAAGTAGACAAAAGGAATGAAAATCTGTGGAAATCTCCTCAGGCTGTCATTTGACTCTTGTATCAACCTTCAGTGCTTCCCAGCCCCATTGTAAAGCTAATCTTGGTTTGTTCCTGTTGTGCAGAGCAACCTAGGTCAAAGTAGAACTAATTGTAAACTGAACTGGTTCCTCTGCAGAAATATATTCCAAGCTGTGCCTACAAGAAACTGTGATTATTTGATATCAGAGTCTCTGCTGACTTGAGTAAGGTTTTTAAGGCCATTATCTGCCCCTGGGGTAAGCAACTCTGAGCCAGCTGAGAGTAACCTACCCTTACCCCAAATTAGAAGTGCAATGTGAAGGCATTTTAAGCCAGTGCAGGTGGTCAGCCAGCATTTAAAAGAAGAGGTTGTAACTACACCACTTCCCAATGCCTCTGCTTCTCTCTGCTAGAAGATGAGACCAGTGTCCTGAAGCATGATTAGGCTATTTAACAGGCTGAGCTGGTATATCAGTTCAAAAATCTCTACACTACCGTTGTCAGCACTCAGTGTCACTTCAGTTTGCTTGTTATTACTTCCATTTTCCTGTCCTCATTCTGACTATTTTGTCTCCAAAGGTCATTGGCCTTGCATAGTCACCATTGTGGCATATCTTATCAGTAATAAACCAAAAACAGTCCTAACTATTTTCTGTGTATCATTATTGTATTATCATCCAATTTCTCTTTTCTGATAACTAAATAATCTTCTATTTCTTGTTTTAGTATTATAAACTAAACCTACCTTGACTCCGCCATGGTGAATCAGCACAATACTTGGTTCCAGCTTTCTTTAGCCATGCACATATTTACTTGCGACTTGCTTAGAGATCCTTATCCTCCAGTGATTTAGATCAAATATTTGTTAAAACTTGCTTCATTATAGTAATCACAGTTTGTTTACGGGTAGAAGAAGGGACGGGATTTGGGATATATCAAAGGCATATACTCAGACCAAGGAACTTGGAAACACTCCCAGGCAAGTAATAAAATCATAGACTGAGCTGATCAGGCTTTTTTTTTTTTCCCCCACTCCTTCCAAGTTCTCTGCTACTTTGTAATACCTCTCTTGGGAAGGAGAGGAAGATTAGTAATGCGGGGAATCCTGCAGCTTGCTTGTCATGGACGTTCCTGACAGTTTTTAGTAACTTTGATCTGAAGAAATCCCAAGTCACTTCAGTATTCAAGTCTCTGATTTCTCAGGTCATTTAAATTTCCTAATCGCTCTTCCTAGTTTACCAAAGTTTTCTCTCTTTAAAAAAGTTATGGTCACTTAATCCAAGACAGTCCTCCATGACCTTCTCTGACATTATCATGACTCTTCCAAACCACATCTAAAATAATGCTGCCTCAGCTCTTCCAGTGATTGTCTGATGAATAAATGCAACAGATTTCATATTCAGGAATGTACATCTCCCTCCAGTTATGAGTAGTACTTGGAGCTGTGTTTTTATCTATCTAGGGCACAGAGGTCCTTTGTGCCAATACCAGTTCCAGAACAGATTTTTTGCTAATAAAAATGGGGGATCTGCCTTTGCTTCCCTTGCAGAAAGTCAGCAAGAGAGTGCAGATCTGTTGCTATTTGGAGTGAATATTTTGAGTGGATTCTAGATGATGCTGAAACAGCCCCCTCTGACTGTGACTATGACTAATATGAGCTAGCCTCACTAGTGAAGGATAGTCTGTCTGGTAATCAGTTATCCCTGTGGACATAAAGACCAACCAAATCTTAGCAAGAGTGACCTTTATTTGAAGCTCAGTCGCAATAAAGAAATAATCTCAGCAGTCTCCTGTGAAAAAGTGGTGGGTATTTATGCAAAAAACAAAACAAAACAAAACCTTTTCTCAGCTTCGTTATTCCTCCAGTGGCACAAATAACCTGTTTAACCGAGCTGCTACCAGTAGTCTGGCTGACTGATATACCCTTCTGCCAACTCACATTCTCTTGGAAGAACAGTAGCTTTCTCATACTTCATGTTACGACTATGCTTGCGTTGGACCGCAATTAAGTAGATTAGCCTCACTATTAGTCCAGTCTCTCGATGAGAGTACTCTTGTCTCTGTTGCTCTTTCAAATGAAGCAGGTGCAAGAATCACCCATTCGTGAGTTATGCTTGTCTAAGGAGCTCATTGGCTAAATCTGCACCTAGTCTGCAGCCTCCTGCAGCGTGTGAGGGTGATGAAGGAGGCAGGGCAGTATGTGAAATCTGCACTGACTCACAAGACTTAGGGGGCAGTGAGGATGCATGGACAGCACTTGCCAAGAATTTAGGAGTATTGGCAACTGTTATCTTTGCCTTGAGCAGTTGGTTGCAATGATTTTGAGGCAAACTCCTAAGCAAATATTTGCATCTGACCAAAATGGAGCAAAAGATGTGATGGGAAAAAAAAGAAATATATATATATACTCAGTAGGAGATGGGGAAGGGTTTTTGGGAGATAGTGCTAAAATAAGTGTATCCCCTCTTCTCCCAGACAGGTAGCCAAGGCAGAGACATTAATCTGTGGTGACTGTGTAATGTTTATTGCATTGCACTTACACACAGATATGTTTCACATGTTCCTTCTTTTCCCAGAGGCTGTTATTGCTTAAACAATGCTCCAAATCTGCGTAAAGCTATGTGGGACCAAGGGAGAACCTGGCCTACCTTCAGCTACATCAGTCACTAGCAGCATGTGAAATGTGCATCAGGTCATAGTGAAGAAGATGCTCTTCACTCTGCCAACAGAATGATCTCATAGGCAGTGACTTGAGCTACTCAACCACATGGCTCATGAACTCCTGGCAGGGATCCGTGGATCAGACACCATCTGTTGCTGCATAGCAAGTAAATACCACTACTGACTGAACTTGGAGCATCATCACACTCCCGCACCAATCTTATGTACAAGAATAGTGTCATGTTTTGTCATAAGAAAGAAGACTCCAGACTTCTGAATGAGCACTACTTTCTTTAGCTAGCTCTTGCCCTGTTACCTCTGGGCTTCAAGATCTAAGTCTGCTTCTGCTCGATGAGTTTTGCCTTTGGCCTCAGAAGAAGACTTCATTCCTTATTTTGTGTACTGTGCTAAAATATCTTCCAAAGCCACTGTTTGTTTCGATACAAATTGAGTAGAGACTCTAAGTGCAGAGAAATAAAGACAAATACCTGATAAATATGGACTGCTCTATTGGTAGTCTTTCTGGAAAGTGATTAATGAATGAGAAGCTGGATGTCATCACTGGAGCATGAAAGTCCTCAGCGCAGGCAATTTGAGAATACTAGCCTGTCTCAGCAAGAGGTACGAGTTTGTAAGCTTTCTTTGCAGAGGAAGAAACAAACAACATGTAAGCTTAACCTCTAGCCAGGAGACATCTTTGGACCTTCTTGAAAGAAAATGAAACAAAAAGCCTGATTGCTCTGATTCATATAAAGCTCCTGTCATAATAACCTTGAAGGAAATCAGTCTAAAAAAAAATGCCAGTCCTCTGCGGAGATGCATTGCTGGGGATGAGAGAGGAAGATGGAGCCAGGGAGAAAGGTGTGGAGTTCAAGCTGCAGTACTTTACAGTATCTTCTTGATTTTTTTAGCCCATTAACTAAACAACCTGGAGCAACGCACCTGTGAGGACATGAATCTTCTGTATTCCATTGACTGTACAGTAAGTGGTCATTTAGTACATTGCAAGGCATTTCACACCACTGCACTTTAATTTTGCTATTGGTTCCAAGCTGAACTAGGTCTTCAGATGAGCCGCAATAATTCAAAGGAAAATTCCATTGCTGTGAAGAAATTTCCCTTTTCTTCTGCCTGTATGATTCTCATGGAGAAAATTATTGGAAAAACCTCCCAAAATAAATCCGTTCTCTCAACTTCTGAAGTTGAATGATCTCAAGCTTAGGCCTCTTTCCATCTGTCTTCAATAGGACAGGGCTGTTTCCAAAGCATGTAACACTCTGCCTCTTGAGACAAGCCGTGTATTTACTGCTTACTCCTGTCTGAGCACCATTAGGCCAACAATTATACATCTTCAGACATTTCACTGGTACTTTCTTCTTTACCATTCTGAATTTTGTATTTCCCCATCATGATCACCTCCTCCATATTTCCTATTGATAGTTACTCAAATGTTTGATTTCTTGATATACAAATGAGCTGGAGATATATTGTGGCATAGCAAAATTACTGCTCATATTCATTACAAGAAAAATGAGAACTGGTGAAATCAACAATAGCCAACCACCTACCAGCCACAGTGGCTGAGTTTCAATTACTCTGTAGTTTGCAGAGAGAGCTGTGCAGCATGATACTGGGGAGATGACAGCAATGCCATATTCATAGTTCTTTTGCAATGTGTGATTTTACTCTTTCTTCACAATGTGGAGCTGTAAAAATGCATCTTAAATTTATTTATTGATAACAGTTTTGCAAAAGTTGCCAAACAAAAAATAATAATAAAAAAACAGTTTTCATGTTTTCATTTTGGAAAATTTACAGATTTTAAATTACTTAATGTGAATTTTGAATGTTATGATATGGTGGGGTATTTTTGACTTTTTATATCAACTTGTGATGTCATTGTTCTTGCATTTTGCATTGCAACATTGCAAATTCCAACCTGGAAAATGTCATGACTAAAAAATAAATATGTTATTTTAATATGTAAGTAGAAGGAACTACTTGGCACTACAAGTGGGATTCAGCTCATAAAACAGTTGTTAGATGGACAGAGCAGATGAAAAATCGCCTAGTAGTCAAGTCAGAGGAACCGGGAAATGTTGAACCACAACTCATCTAATTTGTTTTAGACCTTAACCTTAGGAAAAGATGAAATGTACTCCAGAAGAACTTCATTCAGTTGATGGTATAAAGGCTATCTTTCATATTTGAGGTAAGCCAAGATGTCTGAGATACACATGGACATCTGTTTCCTCCTGAAGTGGCAGCTCAGACGAGGAAAGACAGTCTAGTAATCTCAGATAACATTGGACACCCACGTGTGCGCAACTAAAGTGAATTTGCACCACAGACACCCAGGATGGGATTCAGCTGACTGAAATTAGATGTCTGGTGCCATGCAAGAAGTCTTAGAGATCCTGCTTGACCTTCAGTCATCTTTTCGCTGTGGTCTGAGTTGCCTTTGTGCCTTTTGCCATATCTGCCTGTCCCACAAGAGTATGCCAGAACAGCTCATGTGGCACAAGGTGCCTCGAGTTAGACCTTAGGATCTGTCTTAGTTTCTAACAGAAGTTACGTTTCTCATAGTGTCTAGTATGAAGCTATGTTTTGGCCTTAGAAGAGAAACAAAACTGATAACATCCTGGCAGTGTTGAACAGAGCCGAGGACACATTCAGTTCCGCATTCCTCTGCCAGTGAAACAGCTGGGGGGGGGCATAAGGAGTTGGGAACTGGGAGGGGACAGGACCGGGGCAGCTGACCCAAATTGACCAAAGAGCTATTCCATACCATATCACATCATGTGATTGGTTTTTTTGGGTTTCCTGTTGCTTTTGTTATGGAAGAGGTTAGCCGCGAGGAAGGGTCGCTGCTGGCTGTGAGCCCTTGCTCTGCGTATCCTCTTTGTGTATATATATATGTGTATATATATATATGTATATATATATGTATATATATGTACTGTTATTTCTTTTGCTTTTCTTTACTATCTTAATAAATAGCGTTTATGTCAACCCATGAGTTTTACTGCATATTTCTCTACTTCTCTCCCCCGTACCATTTGGGGAAGGTGGGGAGGGTGAGTGAATAACTGTGTGGAACTTAGCTATCTGCTGAGTCAAACCATGACGGGATGGTGCTCTTTAGATGGCATTAATTTCCAGATTAAGACACCTAAATTCAGGTTTCAGCAAGTTCATCAAGTGCCTAAGACCCCAAAGGAGTGAATGCAGTCAACAGAGCCTGAAGAGCAATTCCATTGCCTAAACGGAGCAGCTCTAGTCACTCGGATAACCTGGAGCCCACTGGTTGGCCTGGGCCACTACTTCACAATGATCCAGCTCTCCTCTAGATGTTGTGTCCTCTTTTTCTGCCCTGTACAGATGGCTCAGATACCAAAGGGAACTTCAAATGACACCAGATAGCCCAGTGTGGGCCACTGCCCAGAGTTCTGCAGTCTGTCACATGCTGACACTCAGACACCAAAATATAGGTAACTATAATGCAGAACCAATGCCAACCCCTATAGAACAATTTAAAAATATCATTTTACTTTGTGAGAAACCTTGAAAATTATTTATTTTCATTTTTGCTATGGGAAATTCTGAAACCGAGGTTCAGCTCAGCAGCTAATAAGTCTGTTGGTTTTAGACTGGACTGCTCTGCAGAATCTGCCCTCCACCTTCATGACTGCACTTCCTTTCTGAAAGTGACCATAACATACAGTACAAAATGACATCATTCCTAACCTGTTTCGCTGGAGACATAAAGTCTGGACTATTTAACTTTGGAAAATGACTTCTCAACTATTTCAACACTGCCAGAGGCACCAGATCTTGATCTGACTTTTCTGAATCAAGCAGGCTTCGGGTTTATTCACTGCTAGTTTGGAGATAGAGTAGTTCTTCAAACTTTTTCATTTGTTTTCAGAGTGCAATCCTCTTGATTTTTTTACAAGCTACAAATTCTAATAAATAATCTGACTGACTCCCTTTAGAACTGCTTTTAAAGTCTGGTCTGCTAGAAAAATGTGAATGAAATTTCAGACAGATTTGCTGAGTTCTGGGAAAACTAGCAAAGTTGAAAATCAATCTCAGTTACACAAACTTTACTATGAGAAAACTACTGTCTCTGCATAAGGTACAAGAGCTGGTGATTTGAGAACCTGAAAGAACTGCTGAAGATGGAAAAGCTAATCAAATGTGGATTTGGAACATCTAGCCTTTCTATACCTGCTGGCAAGCAAAAGAGAAGAAAGAACCTAACTTTATGCAGCCAACTGGAAACACAATTTTCCCATGAGGGAAAGACTTTGTATTTCATGCAATGTATATTCACAGAACCATGGTTATCCAGAAAAAAACAGAAGCAGTTTTTTTTCATTTTATATATCTCATAACTGAATATTTTATATATCTCATAACTGAATCTATAAGGAAAATTTTATATAGAGTGTGAAATATCCTGTATAAAATTACTGGAAAAATGAAGATTTGTTTGATCCCATTCACCTGCTCACTGCCAGTAGAAGGCAGTGCTACTGTTGTTGTAGTGTTGTTGTATATATCAACAACATTCTGATGAGTCTGGCCTCCAGTCTGGAAAACACACGACAAAGAACTTTGACTACCAACACTTTATTCCAGAAACTAAAAGAACAAACAAACAAACAAACAAACTCATTTACCATTTTACATTCCTGGTGCCTAATCTGTTTTTCTATTGCTTAGCTACATTTGCCTTCTGTTGGTTCCTGCAGCCTTTTTGGTTTCTAACAGTTGACATTTGTTACCCTTCTTTAACTCTCTTCTCTGGTTTGTCGTTGCTTCATTAAACAATATGCTGCAAACACTCCCAAATCCTTCAATCTCACAGTCTATCCTCTGCTTCCTAAATGTTATTGGCATCCTGCTGTTCTCAGGATGCATGAAGTGGATCTGATACCTCCAGTATGCTGCATGAGAGCACAAAACCAACCATCTTCTGTTCTGTTCACCAAGTACTAGCATACAGAACATTAATTTGCACCAGCCTTTCTGGCTATAGACCCACATTTCAAATTCAATCATGCTGTTTTCTGTCATCTCTCTCTACCTTTCAGCATTGTTTCCTCCATTTTTTCTTCTTTTCATCCTGAACATGTGTTAGATTAGTAGGGATACTCTTCAATTTAATCTATCTTTAAATCCCTCTAAATCTCTTCTACATAAGCTAGTACTTGATTTGGCTGCAGTAGTACATATCTCTGTGTAGTAGGATAGGCAGGTTTTTGATAATATGCTGTTTGTTTGTTCATTAATAAGGCTCTTAAGACTTTTAAGAGAAACATCAGCAGTGCACAGATAAAGTGCTTCTCAAATGCAGTATGGCATTCATCGTTTCTTTTCAGGCTTTCAATCCAGAAGATAGCTTCTATCCAGAGATATTTAAACTTCTCTTTTCCCAAATAATACCTTGTGAAATGCGATGCTCGGGACTTAGTTAAATTAACAAATATCTTCTGTGCTCCTTATTTTCGCCTTAGTTCTTCAAAGAAATGAAGTTTCCTGGCCAGCATTTGTTCTCCAGCTTTCCATATACTACTGAGCATGAAGTTCACTGAAGTCATATTTTGATTCATTCACTGACTTTGAAAAATGTTTTGTGCTACAAATTGCTAAGTGAAAATCAAGAGGACCACTTTGAAAGTAGAAATATATTCATGAACTAAATGTAGAAGAATCCAGCCCTGTGAGCTATTTCTTGCATGGTATTTTTTCCCTTCCTTTAATCCCTAGGAAGATCTATTTTTGCAGAGTGTATCCATAAGGATTCTCGTTCCTCATCTGAAAGTCACCATATAGTATTGACTTTTGTCCAGCTGTTGAGCAAATTACCTTTATTTTACCTTAGCTTTTTATTCCTCTCAACTTATATCAACAATTCAGTTTACCTGTGAAAAATAGTATGTGAATCTACTTATGTCAAAGTGAAATATGCCACTCTTAAACTGGAGTAAGAGCACCTGCTTTTTTTGCTTTGATTTCTGTGAATCGATTTTATGTTCTTATTGAAAGTGAATAGACAGTACTTAGTTGAGAGTGCACACAGACAGTTATGAAGTCTCAGTTGGCACACTATAACTTGCTTACCTGCAGTAATTCAATCATGATCAATTATAGAGCCACATCATCAATTTTATTTTTGTAACTTTCAGGTGTAGATGAGGGCTACAGCTTATATAGCTCTGGGAGCTGATTGCCCTAAGATATGATCAAGACCAGCTGGATTGTATGCATTCATATTTTCCAAGGTATTTAAGCAGTTTTTCTCCATTCCTAGTATTTCAGCCTTTTTGATGTATATTCTTACTGATGACAGGCTTGATACCACTGTAAGTTATCTGAGTTGCTTTTGAGACATTATTAATTTCATGTCTTTCTTATTTATGAGAAGACCTGCTTTCTTCCCTCTGGTAAGCCACCAAAATCTCTTGTATTGCTTTCATATCTCTGGCACATATTAACTCATTTTGCTGCTTTGCTCCCTCATATCAACTTTCTCTGCAAAACCTGCAAAATTTAACAGTGGTTCACTGAAACATTCATAAAATTTTCAGGAGAGGCAAGATCCTGTTCCCAGTGACTCAGCTCCAATATGATGTCATATTATCAAAACACAAATGATGATTATGATTAGTGGTGAAAATCCAGCTTCTTCCCTGAGGTCAGGAAAATTATGAATCTGGCCTGCTGAATTCTCACAAAGCCTTTCATTTTCACATTTTCTATGCAAAAGTAGGCAATGGTGTTGATTTATTTCACAGAGCTTCCCCTGTATTTGTTTAAGGAATGTTCAAAACCCAATCTTAAAATAAATCCTTGGACAGGAAGTTTACCTGAAGAACAGGCTGAAATAAGTCCTCTCATATGTGAAATGGTGATTTCTGAAAAACTCTCTCCTCTCCTCTCCACTCCTCTCCTCTCCTCTCCTCTCCGTGCTTGTTACAGTATGTGTCCTCCTTCTTTATGTGGCTTTCCTTCTTACTTCATTGATGTGCAAGCCACATTACTGCATACACTGAACTGTAATGATCATCTGAAATGGTGTTTGAATACACAGACGAGAAGTTTGAGATAAGGACATCCTGCTTATAACAGCAGATCCACTGCTGAGAAAAGACTCTTTCAGTGGGGGAACTTGGACTTTTCCAGTGGCTCAAAATTACATCAGAAACACATCTGCTAAGACCACTTCTTGGCTCTAATTGCAGTCTTTTCATGCTTCTCACCTTTTTTTTGTAATTGTTTCCACTGCTATCTGTCTTCTTTCCCATTCCCTCCTCAGGTATAGTAGTTCAATCACAGGGAATTAAAGCCAGGCATTACTGAGTTCTAATCTGAGCTTTCAAATGGTGATGTGGAGAAAAATTCAGTCCGAGTTACTGGCAGTGGTACATAACGCTTTGCTGAGACTCTGTAAGTGTAGCTGTACTGCCATGCAGATGAATAACTTGTCCTTGTTAATGGGCTTTGTGTCTGATTGCTGGTGCCATAATTATCCATATAAGCCTATGCTCCACTATGATACATGACTGTGGGGTTCCTGGGGAGAAAATGTGGACATTTCCATCTAATGCTCTCTACCTGAATCAAAAGACTGGCCCTGCTAAAGAAAAACACTGCAGTGAAGAATCCACAACAGGGAGACACTGTAGGACTGCATACTGGACACCTTTGAAGGGTAAAGCAGTTCCTCCAAATGTGGGCAGAGCTGGAGATATGGATCACTGTGACCATAGGTGCTGTTTTCTTGGAATAGCAACCATGTCTGAATTAGTGAACATCTCCTGCTAGATATGCTAGCCTCAGATAATATTGTTCACATGCTCAATTTCTGTTTAGACTGTTGTGTGCAAAGGGAGGTTTGGGAGGGAGGGAATAGCAGCACAGCTTTCTTAAGACTGTGAGGTAGTAAGTGCTTTTTGCCTTTTTCTTTTGTCAGCTCAGATGATCTCCCTCCTTCTGTATGAGGGCTCACAGCCTTGCTGGTCTCTGAAGGCCTCTAGGACTCTCTTCTGTATATTGACTGTAATGTCTCTTCTTGAGCCTTTAGCTACGTAGGGCCATAGCAGTCTTCAGCAATGCAAGTGATGTTTGGGAGGTCAGATTGAAGACTGGTAGCGATCCACCCATCTGCATTCTAAGCAGAGTGTATCATTGACATAAGAGATGGCTGCATTAGGGAGATTCATGTGACTCTCCTTCCTATCCCAGCTGCCAGTTTTCTCATCCCACACTGATTTCTCAGTGACATGTGAGACATTGAAAGCAATGGCTACATTCTAGGGCTCCAAGGTGGCGCTCCCATGGGAGATACAGTCCAGGAATATCACTGCTACATATTCCAGCTTCACTCTGAAGGCTTGCACATGTTCACAGCTGTCTTGAGTCTGGAAGACAATATGATCCTGACAACAAACATGGTCGGATCCCATAACCATTATTCAAGAGAGGATAGGCTAAAATAAATCAAAACATAATCAGCAACATCAAAAAGGGAAGATGTTTACTGTTATGGGTTCCCAGCAGGACACGGGCGTCATCAGACCAATTTCTTGGCAACCTATCCCATTAGCCTTTCAACAACCCCTCTGAAAGCCTCCTTGTACACACTCCTAAGACTCTCTGAGGAATCTCCCTTCTTTTCTTGCATACAATTTAAGACATTTTGGTCTTCAGTTCCAAGTTAGAATGAAACTCATATCCAAGTGTTCCAAAAAATGTTCTCTGCTTATTTCTGGTACTGATAATTAGAGGGTGACAGTAACTTTCTTAATAAATTAAGCAGTTCTCAGAAAACAACATAGCAGCATTTGGATGAGCTCTTAGCTTATATCACTGTCAGTTCCCTTAATAAAGAGAAATAGGCACTTTTGGCTTATGGTTCATCTGCTCTTTTCCAGCTATCCACTTACAAGGAGACGGCTTGTGTCCTGTAAGTGTTTATTTCTCTCTGCTGAGAAAGCACAAAATCTAGGCACCTGTCTCAGACTTTAATGCATCTACTGTAGGCATTCCTGAAGAAGTGCGAAGAATGCCAAAGAATTACGACTGATAAGTTTCTGTAGGAGAGCCTCTCGTGGAGAGTAAGTCCTAGAAAAAGTATTGAACTGGTATAAAAATGAATCTTCTTTTCATCAAAATCTTACATAATGAATCTATTTCAAAGAAAGTAGACTAGACTTTGTTGTGTTTGCCTTTTATAATCAGTTTCTTGCACATGCATTCTCTCTTGGAGGAAAACTTCCAGTTATATTCTGAGATTTGACATGCTTCTCATCTTGTTATGCTTAAAACATGTCCTTCTCCTGACGTTTCTATCACCATGCAGAGAGATATTCCAGGCACATTCATTCAACTCAAAGAATTATATCCGCTTGCTTTTCATTATGTCAGTCAAATGTGTAAACCAACAAGTAGAAATACATTGCTTTTCTTTCCCAGTGGCAACTTAAATCCCCCAGACTGTTCTCTCACCTATCCCTTGTTGTGCCTTTTCTCCAAATTATCCCATTCAGCTAGATTCCGAACCACCATACCATTGCAACTTCTCCTCACCACCGCCTGTAGCAACACCTGGCTGATTGAATTAATTTGCACCTATTGTATGTGTCCAATCAACTACACAGACACATCTTACCCATCCCATCCCATTTACAAAGATGCAGCTTACTAGCCTGATCTCTGTCTTTTCACCCAAGTTTCTAGCTGTGACTGAAATATTGAGAAAAGAAACTCTGGTTAGGTCATTGTGAGCCTGATTAGCCTAAGAAATATGATTTCTTTAGCCAAAGTATCCCTGACAGGGTACATGATTTTGAGGCAATGAGCACTACACATATATCAGTAGATACAGTGGGATTTGGTTGTGGGGGAGCTTTGGTCAACCTCATTTTCAGCATAAGATAAAGGATGCCTCATTTAAAAAACAGTTGCAGTAGCTGAGTCAGTTTTGATTCATTCTTCTCATTTCTTCCTTTTTTCTTGTCAGTTTACCCAAGGCTGAACACATCCATTTCCCTCTTTCCATACCTTAGAATTACTGCTTCCTACTGCCACCCCCACTATTTGATGTATTTCAGCTGGAAAGCACAACAATCTCTCTTTTACATGGAAATTATCCCCATAGTTTTTTTTTTATTGATTAACTAAATGGAAAAGAACATGAAGCCCACATAAGCCCAGTATCTGACAATCTACTGTAATTCTGGTCCCAGAAACAATAGTAGCCTAAGATATAATTGTGCCAATTACCATTCCTCCCTGTGAATTACACCATAAAACCTAATGCAGAACTGTGAAGAGATCTTTGTTCTCCATTAGGCGCTGTGCACTGCTGTACAGAGCAAAGTGCCACGTGTAACTACTGTGCTCTGGTGTTGTAAGGAATGCTTTGTGCATCAGAAGTAATGTGCATAAATTTCAACAAATAAATATCCTTCTTACCTATAGCTGAGTTTTCATGCCTCATGTAGGTATTTGAATGAGTCTGCATGGAACAGAGGAGGAATCCCAAGTCACTTTTCTGGGAAATGTTTTCACATTTCTGTATTTAAGATTCAGTGGCCTGAATTCCAAAAGCTCATTAGGAAAAGTAATTGTGATTCCCCCTATCAACCACATCCTGAAAAGTCAGACTGCATTCTTCTCAGGCCCTGTCAGGCTCCGACTATGGTTCTTTCCTGCTTTTGTGATGTTTATGACACACTCAGAGGTGAAAGCATAGTTTCCATCTTCTCGGGCTCGGAATGGGGATGTCTTACCTCCCATGCATGTGCTCCAGATCATTGTACAGAAGGTGGCTGCTAGACTGACCCTGAGAAAAGTGCCTCATTCACAAAGCAGTATGTTTTGGAGCACATGAATCAAGTTAGCTACAGTGTGTACATCAGGACAGGCCAATGTGGTAACTGGATCAGTGGGGAGGAACGCACTGAACTGAGACGCCTCCAAGTCACCATAGTATAGGAGAGAGTGTGGACTGCTGCAGCTCAGAAAATGAGAATGTTAACATTGGAACACTTAAGCAGAATTTGGCTCAGCTTTATATGCCACCTTCAAAGCTTGAAGTAATTTCCTGTGTACCATCACTGTTACAGAGCTGCTCTGAAAGTAATGCCTCCTGTTTTATTATGTTGACCAGTGACATCAGAGGTAGATGTTGGTGATATGGCAGTAGAGGTTGAACCTTCCCACCAATATTCCATTACATTTTGTTACCGTTTAACAGATGGCAGCAGAGGGGCAGTCTGACACAATGGCGCCTGACATAGAAGTGCGGATGAAGGAAAGGTGTGTCATTGAATTCCTCTATGTGGAAAAAATGGCACCCATTGACATTCATCAACACTTTCTGAATGCTTATGGGGATCAAACAGTGGAACTGAGCACAGTGAGGGGTGGGTGGTGCGTTTCAGCAGTGGCAACAGATATATGAAAGACAAGCCTTGTTCTGGATGGCCATGCACAGCTGTCATACCACAAAATGAATCACAGAATCACAGAATTGTAGGGGTTGGAAGGGACCTCTAGAGATCATTGAGTCCAACCCCTCTTCCAAAGCAGACTCCCTACAGCAGGTCACACAGGTAGGCGTCCAGACAGGTCTTGAATATCTCCATCTCGATCAGCTCATCCATTTAATCAGCAGATTATGACCAAGGAACTGCATACAGAGCTGAATATTGGCTTCAATGCATTGGAAACGATGGTGGCAATGTTGGAATATCACAAAGTTTGCACCAGGTAGGTCCCACAAATGCTCACAGAGGAACAGAAAGAACACCATATACAAGCTTGTCAGGACCTATCGAGCCAATATGAGTCTGAAGGTGTCGGTTTCCTGGATCACATCTTTCCCAGTGATGAGAAGTGGTGTCACTACTACATGCCAGAGTCAAAATAGCAGTCCATGGAGTGGTGACATGTGAATTTCCCATCAAAGAAAACATTCAAAACACAGCCTTCAGCAAGTAAAGTGATGTGCTCTGTCTTTTGAGATAGGAAAAGGGTAATCTTTCTGTATTTCCTGGTACCTGGACAAACCATCAACTCTGACTGTCACATTGCAATGCTGACTAAGCTGAAAGCTCAAAATTTCAGAGTCAGGCTGGAGAAGAAGACAAACTTTCTCTTGCAACACAATAATGCCAAACTCCATACCAGTTTGAAGATCATGGAGCACATTGGCAATCTTGGCTGAACTGTCTTACTACTCCAACCGTACAGTTTGGATTTGGCACCTTCTGACTTTGGGCAGATGAAAGATGGACTGCATGGGCAACATTTTCCTAGCAATGACACCATCATAGCATCCAGTATTGAGGTAATGTTAGTTCTAAAAAAAAAATAGTGTTTTATTTCCAATGTGAATTCATCTGCCTTTCACTCCCAACACTGATCTCTGCAAAGTCTTTTCTCTGCTGCACAAAAGAGCCCTTTGATATTTTCTCCCCATGAGGGTACTTATATTCTGTAATCAAATCACCTTTTAGTCTTCTTTTTGATAAGGTAAACAGACTGAGCTCTTTAAGTCTGTTATATTCCCAGAAAAATCATATTTTCTGAGCACCTGTCCCTCCCATGTGGCATTTATTCACATCTAAGCAGGACAGTCCATGCAAAAAGCTGAGAAAGCTGTAGAAGCTATCACGTTCAGAGCACTCTGGACAGTCATTTTCTTTTATTTGTCTTTTCTTGAAAACTAGCAAGCAAAAAATTAAATATTGCAAACTAAAAAGTATTTTGAAGTCTCTGTGTCTTCCAACAAGCAGAAGAGACACTACTACTTTGATTTGGTGTGTATTTTGAATTATCTTACACCTTTCACAGTCATTGCTACTTAAATACAATGGAAGGGATTGCTTCAAATTCTCATTTGCTGCATTTATTTGTAACACAACACTGATGCAATAGTAGAAAAGAAGGCTTTGCAATTAATCTACCCTGTTCATTTTAGCATAGGCTGAAAGAATTTGATAGGATGTCTCCTTAAACTGGACTCCTTAAAATAGAGCCAAGATTTGGTCACTTAAGAGCTTCTACCATTTCAGGACCTTTCTCTTTCTATTGGCATACATGTTTCATGTTTGGGATTTTGTTTAGGTTCTTATCCTTCACTGAATATATTAGTCAGCACTTTTGGAGGGATTAAATCTCCTTTTACTTTTTGTCTGCACTTCCAACATCTGTTTTGGGTTTGTCTCAAATTCCTCTATTCAATATCTTCCAGTTCTTTATCTTAGAACATAATGAATTGTGGTTTACCCTTTTCCCTAGATAATACAACCTAATTGCTGATGACGGTAAATGATAGTGATACCTCTGTAAAGCTCCACTGCCAGTTCCAGTTAAAAGAGAAATTATTTTACAATGAGCTAAATCTAATGCAAATATGAATTTGCAGTTATTTTCCTTTTTGTTACTGCTTCAAAATTACTGTCAGTCCAATAGCTTTGGCAACATTTTGTCA
Source organism: Penelope pileata (assembly GCA_013396635.1). Lineage (NCBI taxonomy): Eukaryota > Metazoa > Chordata > Aves > Galliformes > Cracidae > Penelope > Penelope pileata. The sequence continues at coordinate 105,428 of WBMW01003632.1, read as the reverse complement.
AAGACTTTCAAGAAAAGGCTGATCTGCTGAAAGACAGATACTGAAAAGAAATGTAGCATATATCAGGAGTCAAGGAGAAGGCGAAACAAAATGATGCTTGCTAAAACACATCTGAATGCAAAAGAAAACCTGGAGTATTGTTCTACCACAAGGTAAGCCTGAGCCATAGATTGGATTTGTATGCCCTGCCCACATGGTTAAATACTCAAGCCTAACTTAGAATTCCCTCTAGCCCAGTTTTCTCATCATCAAAAGTCCTCAAAAACTGAAAATATTGCCAATACACTAAAAAGAAAACATAGTCTCTCATTCTTGTTCTACAAGGATAACAAGAGTTGATCTGTTATATCATTTTTTTCCATCAGTGACAATAAAAACTTATTGTTTTTCAGCTCATTCTGGGCACAGAGTTCTCCATTGAGGAGCCAAATAATAAAATCATTGCTCAGGGGCTTGCTTGGAAATGGCTGGGCAAGGTTCCCTGGGTGTGACTTAATATTAGAAAATTGTAGATGACCACCCTTAAAGGGAAGAAATTAAAAATACTGGTCTCATTGTCCATAAAAATATGTCATTTATTGTCCCATTTGAAATTTCATCCTGCAGAGGCGTATGTTTCTGTAGATTGCAGGAAAAGAAAGTACTCCTGTCTGGTTTAATAGAATGGTTGGGATTTCATAGAGTTTTCTGTACAGCTGGGGTAGCCATCTGTGGTACATGGGAGTCATAAGGAGCTCTCTGAAGAATGGCCAATGGCAGTGAAAGTATTGTGTCAATGGTGTATTACCGCAGAGCTTTTAAATGAAAGACTTTTTCTAGTTAAAAATAGATGAAAACATGCTGTCCCATTTCCTGTGCTCTACATGTAGAAGTATCACTTAATTAAGCTAATTTGGATCATTAAGTCCCTAGGCTATGAGAGTATTCTCAGTTCAGTTCCTCAGAAAAGTGCAAGGTAATTGAAAGGGGTTAACATGGTCACTATTTGATGTGATGCTGCAGTGAAGTCAGGGCAATGGACAAAACCACCAAGGACAGCAACTCATACGAATTGAACTGGGATTATAGGAAAAAATCCCCATTTTGTTCAAGCATGGTTCTTTTGTATACATACTTTCTTCTTGTGCTTTCACAGTATTTTCTTTTCTATTACTGCTTTGTTTTGAGTTCTGTCACATCTTTTATTGCATTGCTCTTCCAGGAAATCTGATCTGCATGAAGGTCTGAAGCTACCACAGCCATAATAAAAGATCACCTGCTACTAGGCAAAAAAAAGTCCGCAGCAGAATATCTCCAATCTCTAGGAAGAACTTTGGTGCTACTTTGCTCTGAGTTTGGGCAAATGACTATGCTTTCTCCTTTTCTTCCCACTTTCATGCATGCTGATTAGAGCTCTTGGCTTCCTGGATTATGTTACTCCATACAGCTTCTGTAAGCGAAACAGAGCTTGTAGAAAAAGGAACTGCACACAGATATACAATTATATTACTTTAGCAACACAGCTTGGTGTATTCAGCAAATAAGTCTTCATTGGTGGTAGAAGACAAAACTTATCTTCCACCAGAGTGCCCTAACTTGCCCTAATGTTCTTTTGTCTCTGTCTTCCTAGTGATCAGTAGCCTAGCGACCAAGGATGGATCCTGTGCTGAAAGGAAGCATGTAGAGTTCAAAGCACTTCAGCCTTTATGCAAAGCCCTCATTAAGAGACATGAAATGGCCTGTTTGATGTTGCAAAGTTATGAGCAATGAAAAAAGTGAATGCAATTGCTATGAAAAACAGCACACACAAAACTTGTCCTTCCAGTGATCCAAACTTCAATCCTGCTTTAGTGCCATCAATAATGATCTCAGACTTTGGTGAAAAGACTCTACTGCCCTGTCTTAGTTTCTAACAGAAGTTACTTTTCTCATAGTGTCTGGTACAAAGCTATGTTTTGGTCATACAAGAAAAACAAAACTGATAACACCTGGCAGCATTGAACAGAACCAAGGACATTTTCAATTTCTCAGCTTCTTGTATTCTTCTGCCAGCAAAAGAGTTTGGGGGGGGCACAGGGAGCTGGGAGGGGACAGGACCGCAGCAGCTGACCCAAACTGACCAAAGAGATTTTCCATACCGAATGACATCATGTGATTTATGGAAGGGGAATTAGCAGGGAAGGGGCTGCTGCTCGGGGACTGGCTGGGTATCAGTTGGTGGGTGGTGAGCCCTTGCTTTATGTATCATCTATTTTTTTTGCATATATATATACATATATAAAATTACTGTTATTTCTTTTAATTTCTTTGAAGTCTTAGTAAATAGCTTTTATCCCAACCCATGAGTTCTACTGTATTTTCTCCTTAATTCTCTCCCCTATCCCATGCAGGGAGGGGGGAGGGTGAGCAAACAACTGTGTGGGACTTAGCTATCTGCTGGGTCAAACCACAACATGTCCTCATACTTGCTTCTTGAGTGCAGAAGGATAGGGATAACAGCAAGGACAAGAAGGATATTTTCTTAAGATTTGGTTATGTTTGTACAGACAGGGTTGCATCATAGCTTCTATTCAGTCTTCCAGATTTCTGTGGGGCAGCTTCAGGAGTGGAAGGTAACTGATAGGAGAGAGGTAGACTTTGTCGGCAAGGTTTGACTGAAAATAAATAAACAAGAACTGACTAGTGATACTTCCATGAGACAAGGTAGCTGTTTTTCATTTTGACTCTTGTCATTTGCCCTGCTTGTGGCTTCAATAGAACATTTAAAGTGCTATGACCTGTTTCATTTCAGCCTCATACTTAATCACTTGGTAAAGTATTTACGCTAATTAGATGAAGCATAGAAAAGACAAGCAATGATAAATAGGAACCTATGGCAAGTGGGACTTGGATGTGTAAATTTCCTCCAAAATGTTCATCATTAATAAGCACTCTTACTCATCCTTCTTGTAATAGTGCCCTGATGAGCTATTGTGTCAAATGACAATTACTTAACTTCATTTAATCTTCCTGGAAACAGTCTCGAAAGATTTTTATCATCTCCAGAACATACACATTAGCTGAATGGCTTCATATAACTTTTTTTTTTTAACTCAACAAAATTAGAAAATGTGTGTCTAGGACTATACAGTGACCTACATCTAGCAGTTTCCTTGGAGACATATTTTTAAGGTTTGGGGTATTTTTCACTGAAAAACTACAGAAACTTAGGCCTGTGGATAGATTGTTGGTGACGGGTGGCAGTTTCTTGTTTTTTTTTTTTTTTTGTTTGTTTGTTTTTTTGCTGTTGATGTTTGGGTTTGGATTGGTTTTCTTGCTTGTTTTCTTTTTGAGAAAATCTACACATCCCAAAACCTCTGATTAAACTAACAGCATTAACACATATCACAGAAAGGGCACAGCATGAGTTAAAGAAAGGTTTTACATCATTTCTCCAGATATCAAAACATTTAATCCAGCCTCAGTGAAACATTGTTAAACTTCAGGTCATTTGAATGTTGAAGCAAAATATTCCCTTTAGAAATTTCACAGCTATTAGCCTTGAGTTACCAGTGATAAATGTTTCTGGAGCTGTAAAATTTCTTCAGACCCAAGAGCACATTTTACCCTAGTTTATTGTGGTCTTTCTATCTCCTTGAAGAGAGGCCATCATTACTGATCAGCTGTGCTAATGTGGTGCAGTGCAACAGCTACAAAAGGCAGGGTCCATTTGCTCAGATTAGAATTTGAAAAACAATGTTCTTTTCATAATGTTAGATTCTGAATGGAAATAAAATTTGTGAGGTTACTCCTTGATGAAATTTGGTTTTCAAAAGCAAATAAAAACTGTTTTCTTCTATTCTGGTTAGCCTTTAATATGTTCATGGCATGCACAAATGTATTGTGTGCATGGATATTCTTGGGACATCTATTTCTCTTTTCTTGATCATTGAATACTAATCATTTTTGAGTTTCTGGGATTACATTAAGCCTCTAGCTGGGTTCACAGAATAGGTGAATACCTTTACACATCGTCACAGATATTACCAGCTCTGCGGTTGGAGAAATCTCTTTTTTCCACTTAGAAATATCTTCTGTTTTGGGCACTGAATCAAAATATTTCTCATGAAGCGCTACTAAGATGTTTATGTTCTGATGACACAGATCTACTCTAACTCTATACCTGTCCCGCTTTCTGTATCCTGTAGGTCTTCCCGCTCTCATACCTATCCCACTTTCTATATCCTGTAGGTCTTCCCCCTCTCACTCTTTCGTGGCTATTTAGACCAATTTTAACACAAGTTGTATTCACCTTTACAGCACTTAGTAGATCTGAGCCTCATTTACTAACCTGTTAGCTAAAAATCAGATCCGTTTCCATTCCAAGTGTATCAGCCACATTCTTGCTTTGCAAACCTTAACTTCTGCTAGCCCTCTGAAGTAATCCACCTGTTATTAATGGGAATATGCTGAGTTACAAAGTGACTACTCTGCTGTGCTTTACCCTAGCTGCTTCTAATTCCCATCAGCCTTGCTCATATCTCATCTACATCAACAGTCTCATTTGCAAGCATTGGGGTAACAGGATATCTATGTGCCCTCCTTAGCACTCTAAACCATAATGAAAAACATAATACTAACAGGAAAGGAAGTTTACTGAGTGTAACTGATTTCCATTACAATACCTACCAGCCACTGGATGTGTTGCAAACTCACTTGAAAATTATGATAAAGGCAAGTGGACTTAAGCACAGAGCAACAAGTGCCTTTGCTAAGAATATCTGACATCTATCCTTCAGAAATTAATTCTTTTTAGGTAGAGAAGCACCTCTCTGTACATAGTGGCTGATACTTGATAGCCATGTAGACATGGATTAGATGCATGGAGACAACAGACAGATGCCAAATGCTTTTCCTTTGTTTTATGTAGAAAGGTAAGGCTAGGCTGGATCTCTGACTTATTTATTGCTGTTATCTCTGTTGTCTAAAAATGACAGCATTGTGGCTGTAATATGACATTATTCAAACACAGAGAACAAATGAATAAGAAAAAACCATTGCAGCTCTCATCTGGCAAACAGAAGGAGCCTGGAAAAGCTTACTATGTTATTGAATAGCAAGTGGTGGAATCACAGAGCTAGCAGATGTAAAAGATTCATTGTACAAGATACTCAGCTTCTCAGATGAGTGTATGGCACGCTCTTGAAACCCATTAAAAGCATTATTCGTATGCAAAAATAGTGATAAAAATCTAAGAAAAACTGCTCAAAATAAACTTGATTTGGGATTCTATCTTTCCAAACAGATTTTATTTGCCTATTTAGTTTAGTAGCACTTAAACACCTTAAGTAGGTTTAATTTAGAATTAAGATATTTAATTCACATAAAATAAATTCTTTATAATTGAGAACATATTTCCTCCTGAATAATGAAGCAGAAAAAGCACATATTACAAAATATAGTTTGCTGATGTGAAAAATTGCTGAAGTGAGTTTATTTAATTATAGAGGTTAAGATATGTTTCTTAAATCACAAGGTGAATATTCTTTCACGTGCAGGCTTCAAACCTGTTTATAGAGCCATAGATAGCCAAATTTATGTGTGGTCAAACGTACACCTACAGGCTGGTTAGTTAGCTCTCTGATTAACCAACTTCTATGGACAAAAACACGCAGCTTGCTCTAATCCACTAGCTGTATAATTGTTCCCATGAAAATTTGGCCAACTAGCCATCAAATCATATTTGTCAGGCCTTAAATAATTCATATTCACCAACTGTTATCTCATTAACGATCGACAAACATTTATTGAACGTAAATTATTTTGTAGCTTGGATTATGGACTGGAAGTAATTTCACTTTGATGTTTTGTAAGGTTTGCTGTCTAACAAGCAGCTGGGGAGTGCAGAGGCATTTTGGACAGATTTTCCCTTAGGCAGAAGGACCTCACCTCTCCAAGCAACAGCCTGGAGCAGCTTCTGGGTGCCCAGCTGCAGCTCCACAGTGCCTGAGCTCCCAATGGGTACACAATTACACAGCCCTGTGATTTCGTGTCAGTGACAAAGACATCTCCAAAAGTTTCCTCAGCGGGATCCTTTGCTTTCTAAGATGAGCCTTGTCATTCAGAAACACATGGGGCCATCACAGTCCCATAGATTGCCCCTATTTCTTCTGGAGTTCTATAAACTATTTTTTTATTTCATACTTGAAAAAATCTCATATGCCCAACACCTGGTGTAATTTTTTCAACAATACTAGTTGGTCTAACAACAGCCATTCTCTTTCCTAAAAAATCTTACCCTGTCTCTCTCTGTCTTTATATTGCCACAGTAACATAGCACTATACCTATACTAGTAGCTACAGGTTTCCTTTACAGGCAATATCATTTAAGGACACAGTTCACATCCAACTAAGAACATCATCAATTGCTCTCTGGTAATTCCTCTTCATTAACTATAAAGGAAGTCTATACTGACCATCTCTGATGTAGAAATCTACACTTGATCAGCTGAATCCCAAAGCTACCCTGTAGTTTTGTTTGCATCTAAAAAGGAGTTATACGTATATATGAAAATTGCTGGAGGAAATCTGTTAGCCATTTATTTTAGCAATAACTGTTAAGCCACATTCTCATTTGCACACCTCTGGTTAAGCATGTTGCTACTAATTTACATCTACCTGCTGCTATTTATTTTAGAGCTGTAGGGACATTTGCTTCTAATATTATAAGAACAGTCATTTCAGTCATTTGATATCATCTGAGGTGACAGATGAGTATGCAAGAAATGAAGGAATGGGAGGTATTGTTTATAAATGAAAAGGTGGGAAGTGAAGAAAAATCAGAAGGAAAAAAAAAGCAGTACATAATGGTAGAGATTGAAGGCATTTCAATCTGATCTTCCTTACACTAGGATGAGCATACTGCATACAGGGGACCTAAATGAGCTCTTATCTTGATGTTTCTGTCCCTAAAGTAGAAGAGGATTTTGAAGTGCCGGATTTGGCTTCATTTGTGATCTACAGATGGAGGCTCACAGAAGGAAAGTTGAATTGTGAAAGTTGAATTGTGCCGCAGAGAGGGGCCACAGGGCAGCAATACAGATTTATACTCCAATCCTCCAATCATGAAACTGAAACAGTGGGGTCAGAAGAGCCAGAGCTCAAGCTTAGGATCACAGTCATTGAAATGAACAGTTGAGCCAGGTCAAGGCACTGACTCAGGTAGAAAAGTAATTGGAACCCCAGAGGGCTACAAGACAAGGCCTTCAGATCTATGCATAGTGAAGGTATGGGTGTATAGGATTACCCCACTGAGAATACCTCTCTAAAACAGATTTTGCATTTAATCTGTAATAACCTGCCTATTAGAGTATCAGTCAACAGAACAGATGTTTTGCATTTTAGTCATTTGTTCCATCTTTCAGTTCTAGCCTAACAACCCGCACGTACATGCACCTGATCCTCTTAGCTCCAGCCTCAGGGAAGCAAATCAGTAACTCATGTCAACTGGATGCTAGAATTTAATTTCCATGTGAAAATGAGGTTTCATCCCATATCTAGATATAAATTCATAAATTACTCATAGCATTAACACACACATACACACCTCCAAAAAAGACAAAGCTTTACTTGGAAAATGCTGAAATGATTCTCTGTTTGAAGTGAAATTTCTCAGAGTTGCTGCATCAAATGTTCTTTTTCAGTTTTGTCAAGACAAATGGGAATGATTCATGACTTACAACAAAAGCCTGAACTTAAGACATTTTAGCTTACAAAGAGGAGCCTGAGGGAAAATGCAATAACAGTTTTCAAAGATGGAAAAGAGTTACTGAAAGGGCAAAGAGAAGAACCTGTTCTCCATGACCATAGAAGACAAGACAAGAAGTAAAGGACTTAGCAGGAAGATTAAAGCAATGTCATGCAAAATCTTTTCTAGGAATGAGGAAGAAATGAACTGAGTTGTTTTGGGAAGGCTGAGTTTCTCTATGAAGTATCACTGATGTGCCTTGGGGCAGAGGGATTGCACAAACAGACAAAGCGGCAAATCTCATCAAACCTGAGTAATTCTCAGGACCACCTTGATGGTACACTGAGGTTCTCTTTGTTGGGAAGGGTATGTACTCAGCTCCAACAGAGACAGTAGTCCTCTCTCTACAGGGCTCAGAGAGGATCCCTAATCTTGGCACGACTATGGATCAAATATCAAATAGTGGTCAAGGACAGGAATGAGGAAAACATTGCAGCCAAAAGTGGATCCACCAGGACAAAGACTTAAGGGAAATTATCCTCTCCATCCTGACTTTTTGTCTAGGTGAAATACTTAACTCATAAAATTGTCTGAATTTTCCCTGCAACTGGAGCTATTAAGAGTAAAACTGCCTAACAACTGGCAAGGATTTTTTGTATGTTTGGAGTCAAAGGAAAAATTCTAACCACACCATTATATGCTGAAATCCATTTAAAAATAAATCCAGTCTAGGGTTTCATTCTAAGGTTCTTAGCTAACGTAGCTTCCAACTCAGAACACAGCAAGTCTTCGGTCCCTTAGTGAATTGATAACAGAGGCACAATGTATATGCCTCAATATCCCTAAAATACCTTAGAAACTTTCCATAATTGAACTTCTTATTTCTTTTGCTAGTCTTGATCAATTTTCATTTGAAAGAGTGCTTGCAAAACTCTCTTGAGACTCAAAACTCACAGTAATTGTTACAATAATCTTTGATACATGAATTGAAACAGAATTGAAACTCTCTAGTCAAAGAATGGCAATAAAGTTCTCTCTTTTTATTTTTTCATTTTTTTATTTTCGTCTAAGCACATTGATCACCCTAATTACAAACTACGTGGGGAGTAAATGGAAACAAAGTTTTGGCACTCATACTGCAGGAGAGGAGAGGAGTTGCTGTTTTATTTGGAAGTGTCCAGGAAATATGTCAACCTTTACTGTCTTTTTTTTATTGATGCTTTAAGAAAAACCACTGCTCTAGAAGAATATTTCCCTTTCCTGAAGTATTACTGCTTTTCAGCAGACTTGCTTTCTATCAAAGTGATGCTCTCTGACCTAGAATCCCCAGGATCACTCTTAGAAATATTCCTAAGGAGGCAGGCCCCTTATGTGGCAAACAAATTTAATGAGGTGTCACGTTTGTGACAATAGGCAAGTTGTTCCAGCTTCTTTCTACTTTTCTTCTTTTGTTCTTTACTTCTGTTAAGTTCTGTGACATTCTCAGTGACACAAGCAATGGAGATACATGAAACCAAAGATACCGTGACTATAATTATAGTTACTTCAAAAACAGATTAAAATCATGTGCTTTGGTATATTTTTGCAAACATTGTGCACAAACCTCATGCCAAAATATTAATTCTATTTATCCATTTGCATGTTGTATACAGAGGGGAATTAAAATATCCATAGATGAGATGCTTGCCACTTACTGATTATGAACAGTTGTATTTTGGACAAAGCTGTAAGTGAAGGTGGCAATTATGAAAATGAACTATCAATACCAGCTCAAGCCAGGCATAGTGCCAGCAAGCTGTGGAAGAGCTACAGGGGGAAGCTTGCGTAAGTGCCTATAGACTAACGTCCAAAATCCTTTCTGTTTCTGTTCTCACTCTGTTTTGATCAAAGAGTGCATAAATAATTAACTATGGTCACATGTGTGGTGGTTTGGTAACACAAATGGGTAAGGATGAGGATGAGGCCACCAAAATCAAGCCCAGGCATCAGAAATGTTTTTCATTATTCTTAAATTTCCATTAAACTTTAAAGAAAATTATTACAAAATTAAACTACTATGATGTCATCAATTTTAAGAAATAAATACTGTCACAGTGTCTTCTTTCTTTCCTCAGCTGGAAATCACATGGCACTGGCTGAAAGCTATGAAATATGCTCTTCCCCTACAGCATCTGGCTTCTTGGCAGCTTTGAGTGACTGGTTTTGTTGGCTATTTTTGCACTGCATGCAAATCTCTCACATTGTTGTTTGTCTGTTTGGATTAGTTTGTACTCATAGAAAATGTTTTATTTAACTTCATTTGAATTTTGAGAATTTTATTGAAAAAATCATGCAGTGCATGAATCTCTCATCCTTGACTGCCAAGCTTCTTTTAGAGAGGAAGAGAGAGCTGAAGCATGAATGTGAGGTAAGGCAGAGTTTGAAGAGTAGAGACAGTAGGTTAAAATGGAAAAACAAATAAATAAAAATAAAACGCAAAACCTTCCTTCCTCCATTGTTTTTTGGTGTGTGATTTGGGACTTATTTCTCTGTATCACTTTTACCTTCTTTGGTATTTATTCTACACATAAAGAAAAGAAAAATGCACACTGAATTCAGTTATTAAAGTACAGCCCATCTTCTACTCAGTCTTCTGACAGCACAAACAACTTTCTGTGCAAACTGGACTTTCTGAGGGCTACTTTCCTGAAAGTATTAAAATTATTTATTCTTCTTTTTAGTATTTTATCTCTTTGTAATCTCTTCATAAGCAGTATAAACTAATAGTTGTATTTAGATTCAGGGTAAAAAGAATGACTTATTTCTCAGCTAATTCAGAAAAAAAAAAAAAAAGAGAGAATCCTATTAAAGATTCTGTCCATAAAGAAAATCGGAGGCTTTTCACTTGTTCTACAATGAACAATAATTAAATTAAGACAGAATGCTTGAGCACAGACATCAAACTTCTATATTCAGGTGCCTAAAGCTGGAATAACGTTTAAAGATGCTGAGTCCATGTCATTGACAAGAGGTCAACATTTTCAGTATTTCAGTAATGAAGTTGGTTGAGTGTATATATGCAGAAAACACAGAATACTTGTGGGCATTGTGGTGCAAAATACTGACCTTATTTTTCATTTGCTTTGGAATGTTGCGATTGGAATTGGCCAGAATTAAGTATTCCAAAAGTGCGTCACTTTCCATCCATTCTGCCACTTTGGAGCCACTAATGTTATGCATGCATGCCTGCACTATATAAAATTTCTCAGTCAACAGAAACTGTCTGACATTCTCATAACTGATATGATACTGTGTTTTCAAGTGAAATTATACTGTGTTTCCAAATATGAAACATGATCCCCATAATCCAAGAGCTGCTGAGGAAACAGATGGGACTCTGGCAGCTTTTGCTACCCCTGTTGAACGGTGAAGAGCTGTGAAAATTACAAGAGCTTGGTCACTTTTAGTCCATGGGTCAAAATCCATTTCAGCCCAGGTAGTCCCAGGACAGGGTCTGTATTGCATCATGGGTATCAAAGCACCAGGCTGGGCTACCAGCTGGCAGGCTTACTAACCCTTGCTTATGTGGTATCCTCCTTCTCCAAAAAGAAAGGCTACAGGAGTCAAACAGCCTAGACTGACTCACACTTTGCAAAGCCTGAAGTCCCCAAACTGGAAGTTGCTCGAGGTTCTTGATTTGGAAACCTTTGCTCTTGAGCACTAGAATCACTGAATCCCTTCTTTCACTTATGTCCTTCAAGCCCATACTCCCATCATTATAAGGACTTTCATATATCCTGCCTGCAACTATGCCAGTTTCCACTAGAAGTCACCATCCCTCCACCCAGCCGCAGCTCCACCTCTTCTGCCTCATTTTCCCCCTAGCTGTAGAGGAAATAGTACATGCTGTAACCAGCTTGGACAACAGGCCAACAAAAGGCCATCACTTTCAAGCTCATGGTGGAACATTTCCCTGTGTGACACATTATTCTAGGGCTCTCGCTTCTTCTCAATACAACCAGTTGTCATTAAATGCGTCAGATTTAACTCTCTTTGAAGCAGCTTGGTGAAAGGTAATTGAAATTTTGCCAGCAGATTTGAAAGATGTTAGAAGGGGATAAGTAGGCAGATGGACTATGAAGATGGTTGCCCAAGCCTTGTTTCTTAAGGAAATTAGGCTGAAAACAACTTCACTCTAATTTAGCAGAAGGAAACTATTTTAATGTCAATAATTGCTATAGAAAAACTTGGCAAACCCTGAAATGTCCATGCAGAATTTTCTGCGTGTGATAGTGCTTGGAGTTGTGACTACTGTATATGTAAGGATTTATCTCACTGTGTAAAAGTTGCCATGGCAACATCCTTCTGAAAATAATTATATAAAAAATAAATGAAAGATTTTATGAGCATACATTAAAGCTTCAGTTTCCATATAATTTTTTTTGCTACACAAATTGAAGAAAAGGGTCATGTGGAAATTTTCTTGGTATGTATAATTATTTGCCACACTCAAGGAAATAAAATATTCTTTAAAGATTTGCTTTAGGAGGTGAATGCTAAAATTTATTAATCCAGAAAACAAACATCGGCCAAACACTAGCTGAGGGATAATAAATTTTGTGCTCTTTAAAGCTAGGGGTCAGAGGTACAGATTCTGAGCCTCTGTCAAAACTGTGAAGCAAATTTAAAGCCGCCTTAGCCAGGCCCCTGGGATTCCACTTGCACAGACAAATTCCTAGCAGGTGTAGAACCATCAGTGAGCTGCTTTTATGTCCTCCTTTACACCTCAGGTAGAAGCTGCGACCATGAAAAAGATGCCTAACTAATATATCTGGCTTCCTTGAGTATCTGGCTGTCTTAATCCAGCACACACTAGCTAGAGTTAGTATAAAGTAACCTGCTCCCTATCTGCTGGCATTTCTTCAAGCACATCCATATATATTTAACATGTTATCTGGGCCATGTCCTGTAGTGGTTCTCAGTGCAGAGCTCTGGTTTGACACATATTGAGCAGTCTACATGAAGTGCTGGGGAGCTAGTTTCTGAGTGTTTTCATCAGAAGACATTGAAGTCACTCCATTAGAGCTATGTTTTGTGTGTGTGTGTGTAAGAGTGCTTTTTAAAACTAAGAAATTGAATTAATACTTTGGTGGGAAGGCAGAGGGAGAACTGTTGTTCATCACAAAACTGGTCAGGAAGAAAATGTGTTTATTGGACAGGTTCATCCGTGATAACTGCTATTCTCAACAAGCTCAGTGGATCTAGGAAACAGTATTTACATGTGCAGCCTGATTGGTTAACATTATCCCCTATTATCTTCAACATTTTTGATTAATGAAGAGGTAAACATGATACTTGAGTCAACAGCCCAATAATTCAGACAATTTTGAGCCATGGTTTCCATAATTATATCTTTAGGCCTAGTTATAATTATTATAAAGACTGTTATATGAAATAGGTGGGTCATTCATACACATGTACGTGTATGTAGAATTATACAAGTATTTATATTTTATATATCTAGTACATCTATACAAAATATATTTAAAATACAGTCAATAAAAACAAATATTAAACCAACTACCTCCCATTTTGAACTTCAAATCAGTTAGATGAAAATACCTACTGATGTTTTGTGACTTTTCAGACTCCTCTGAATAGAAATAAATATCCACTTTTCAATGTGGTTTTAAGGACCAAAACCCTGCTTTTTTGGACTAAAGCTGAAAGTCAGTTCAGAGTTAGGATTTTCGTAAATGTTGTCCTGAAAAAAGTTCCCTGTATTTTCAGCCAAGAGACCAACAGCCTAAATATCTCCATAAAATGAAGCTGGCAGTCTGTCAGGTAAGCAAGTCTCAAACTCTTTGATGCAAGATGCTTGAATCCAGCTATGTGTCTAGTTTAAACAAGAGTAATCTCTATGATCTTATATTGTTAGTCTAAACAAACATGTTACAGTCCTTCCAAAAATGAGCAGGAGACCAGTCCAGACTATGAAGCATTGCAGTGATAACCCTACTGAGAAATTGGTTGATCAAATTTTTTTAGTTCAGGCTTTTGAATGAAGGCACAGTTCTAACTACAGATTTTAGATTTGCAACCAAAATGGAAAACTGTAGCTGACAATAGTCTGTATTTTAAACAAAGACAAATATCTGGTTAAACATTGTATCTGAAGCCCTATCCATTCAGGAGCAGCATCCAAAAGTGGGAAGGCTTTAAAGTTCGTGACCCTTTAATTTCTTCTGGTTAATTCCCAAACTGTTCCACTAATAATGGCCGTAACTCTGTTCTGCAGTAAGGGGCCGCCTGGATCAAAATGATCCAGGTTCTCCCACACCAAAAGACATCCAGTCTTCCCTGACACCATTTTAAGAGTCTTCAACCCTTTAGTACAATGACTGTAATCTCACAAAAAATCAAAATAAAACATTCTCCAAGAAGAGAGGACTTAACATGGGGAAATACTGAGGAATCTTTTAAGTGAAAATGGCCACTTGATCCAGGAAAGCAGATCATGTACCACATTACAGAAGGCAAAGAACACAAATCAGAGGTCCTTACTTGTTTAACAGTGGGGGTATCCCTCCTGTATCCAACCACACAATTGGTTTAACTCTGCGTGTATAAACAAGACACACCACTAGCCACAAGACATATATCATACTAGCATTAAGAGCAGATGCCCATGAAATAACCTTTTGGTAGCTGTGGCTGGTTTACAGTCCTTCAAAGAAAGCAAAACATCATGTTGCTCCCCACTCTTCCCCAAAGTCAAGTTATATGTCTGGAGATAAATAAATAAATAAATAAATAAATAAATAAATAAATAGCAACACCTTCTTCCAGTATCCTGCAGGTGGTCAGGAAACGTAAGATAAAAGCACTAGCAGAACATGAAACAAGCACATCTGACCAAGGCTCTTCAGTCTCAGTGATCCTTATGGGTCCCTTCCAACTTCAGATATTCTATGACTCTATGATTCTAATCCTTCCTTGCAGGTACCAATAAAGCTATCAAACGTATCAAAAAAAATAAAAAAAAAAATTGGAGATCTTAATCAAAGGCTTGAGTAACAGGCTCCAGAATTACTCTCACCTCGTCATAAAAATACTGTCAGCAAGCTATCAAGCGTTATCGTGAAGCTATTTCAGATCTTCCCTGTCAACTAGAAGGCTGCTCCTTTAATGACTAGAAGCATTCTTCACCTTCACCTATCCTTCCTTAGCAAGGATCTGCTACATACACAGGAAAATGCAGTGTGATGATCAATATATAGCAAGGTACAAAGTAAACACTGTAAGCTGTGACCTAAATGTGGTTTGTGTATTTTTGTACTATTCTGGACTACCTTCAAGAGGTTACTGCAGTATATAAAACTAGAGCATGCTGTTTCCCCAGCTAAGTCTGCTGGACTGCCCTGGATTGCCACTGAGTCCACAATAAATAGCAAAAAGATTGCAGATTCTTTCAGTACATTCCCTAAAAATACCATTTAGAGGGCAGAAATATGTAAACTTCAGAAAGAAAAGCCAAAGAGATTTTATGTGTATATATATATATATATATAAACTGCTTCCAGAACTCCTATTTTATTCTAGCTGCTTTAACTTCAGCTAAAATATTGTCGTGGAAGCAGTCACACCAATGGCTAACTGATAGCGCACTTGTCCTCTGTAGAAAGGAAAATTTTACATAAGTTGTTCCAAAAGTAATGTGTCCTATTTATTTCCATGGAAAATACAACAGATGCAAAGAGCACAATAACACTATTTGATAGAGCAAATTCTCAGCTACAAAACACTCTTTTTCAATATAGGCACCACCATTAGACATGCATTTTCACTATCAATGAACAACCGCCTGCATGCCACACTTGTAAAAATCTGTACCAGTGAAGGTCTCACAGCTGCTATGACTGTGTCATTGCTAGGAAAATGTTGCCCATGCAGTCCATCTTCCATTGGCCCAAATGTATGGAAATCAGAAAGCACCAAATCCAGATATATGGTGGGTGTGGTAGGACAGTGCAGTCAAGATCCACAGTCTTCAAATTGGCATGAGGCCTGGTGCTATCATGTTGCAAAAGGAAGGTTGTCTTCTTCTGTGGCCTGACTCTGCAAGTTCGAGACTTCAGCTTAGTCAAAATCGGGGCATAGAAGTCAGAGTTGATGGTTTGTCTAGGTTCCAGGAAATCCAAAAGGGATCACCCTTTTCCTATCCCGAAGGACAGTGCACATCACTTTACTCACTGAGTTCTGCATCTTGAATGTTTTCTTGCCACTCCATGGACTGCCATTTTGACTGGCTCATAGTGGTGGCACCACCTCTTGTCACCAATAATGACGAGATCCAGAAAACTGTCACCTTCAGATTCATATTGGCTCAATAGGTCCTGACAAACTTGCATAGGCTGTTCTTCCTGTTCCTGTGCAAGCATTCATGGGACCCACCTGGTGCTAACTTCGTCCCGTGTCGCCACCATCATTTCCAATGCATTGAAGCTGATATGCAGCTCTGTACACAGTTCCCTGGTTGTAATCTGTCAATTCATGCAGATGAGCTGATTGAGACACTCTTCATTTTGTCATGTGACAGCTGTGCATGGTCATTTGGAACATGGCTTGTCTTTCACGTCCCTGTTGCCACTGCTGAAACGCACCACCCACTGCCTGACTGTGCTCACATCCACTCACTTTTTGGTCTCCATAAATGCTCATCAAGCATCAATGAATGTCAATGGATACCATTTTTTCCTCATGGAGGAATTCAGTTCCACACATTTGCTTCATCCATACTCCCATGTCAGACACCATTTTGTCAGACTGTCCCACTGCTGCCACCTGTCACACTGCAGCAAAATGGAATGAGATATTGGTGGGAAGGTTCAACCTCTACTGCCATACCACCAACATCCACCTCTGACGTTGTGGGCCAACGTAATAAAATAGGAGGCATTATTTTCGAAGCAGACCTCATGCATGCTCTGTGTAAGAAGGAAAACATAACACAACCTGGAGCCCAGAGTAGCTTGAATTTCAGTAAACACACTAGGAAAGAAGCTTAAATACAACACTGCTGCCATAGGTCTTTTGTACTTCATCCAACTTTTCTTTTTTTAACTGATCAGATGTCTTTACACTTGACAGTTTACTCTGTCTAGCACTTTTCCTCATCTATCATCAGTTCACGTACCTTCTGTTCCCCAATGCAAATAAAGATCCTCATACTCTGCTGTAGGGTGGAACAATTTAGGTACTTTTTCACAAAGAAAATGTCTGAAAGAGAATGTAGCACTATGAATGGCACCACTAAATTACTTTTTCTTCAGATTTTCTTTTTATCTGTGCTGGTTCAGTTTAGTACCTATATCATAATGCTGATTCCAGCAACAGTCAATTAATATGCTCATGAATACCACACGGATCAGATTATCTTGTACACATCTAGATTAAGCAGTCATAGAAGATCAAACAAAATTATAAAATAAGATTTTGCATACAGTGTTTTTTTTCCTTTTTCTTATTAGAAAATCTTATATTAAGCAAGCTGACAAATTCAGATTTCATACATATACAGCAACCCAACAATAAACATTTCCACACACTTTGAGTTTATTGGATAGTAGCATGTGTGGTGATGTTTTTAAGTGTCTTTACATTTTTTCCTCCACACATCAGCTTTCCTCGTAGTTGTGTTTTTGTTTTCAATAGAGCTGGGTCTGGCCCTGAGACTCTGGTCATTGTTGTCCCTGATGCCCAAGGAGATGAGCATACACCTGAGGTATTATATGTCTGAATTACTGTGGCAAACAGTTACTCAAAAAATCCAGCCATCTTTTGCACCGTCATGGATGCTGCACACTTTTGATACCGTATTTAAAATCAAATCTTCCAATTTTCTAAAGTCAAGCCAGGTTTATTGTCATCTCTTCCAGTATTTATAGGTTTGGATTAGAATCCTGTAACCATATCCATCAGAGAGCATATACATTTCGGGGATACTAATGCCAGAGTATCTATTCAGCACGTGGGCAGGAGCAGACAGTTTTGACACGGCTTACATCAAAAAGGATTCTTCCACAAAACATACAATGCGTGTAGTCATTTTGGATATTTATCTTACTGAGTTTATATCTTTCAATGACTGGTGCGACATATCCTATACTGACCTGTGAATGCCTCACCAGGGCTTGGCTCCCTTTCAAGGTACTGCAACACTTCTACTTCTTTGATTCCTATAAAAGTTGTGCTTTTCCCCTTGATCTCCACCACTGCACTGCAGTCCATCTGCAAGCACACTATTCCTGGGAGGAAAGCCCTAAAACCTGGCCTTCTAAAAGAGCAGCTCACATTTGCTTAGAGAGTAGTCCTTGCATGTAGAACTCATGACAAGTCAACCCAGCCCTTTGGGGAAACAACAAACTCCCTGAGAGTTCCCCATCTAACTACCTTGTGGATGCTCTCAAAACTTCTTGGAGGCAGTGTACTCATCAGGTTGTAGAAGATAGGAATTAGCTTGCATAAGGGAAAATGTATATGGCCTAGTGGTAGCGGGGAGTTAGATAATCATAATCACAGGAATTTAGGGGGCCCTTGTAGGAGATCAGTTAAGATTTCAAAAGGGGAACAGAAACAATGCTGGGTAAAAACCATCTGAGTTCTAGTACAGAAGTTACCAACATAAGCTGCTCACAAGGCTGTGTAGTCCCAAGACTATGGGCCTTCCACACCCTGTACAGTCCCAGGTCAAAGCTGGGCAAAAATCCAACCATCAGCCAGAATAGAGGAAAAGGTAGTAAACAGGCAACTTTTGAAGAATCTGCTGACAATGGAGAATGGAGTACCATGACACAAAACGAAGCAAGGAAGACGGCTGATCAAAGAGAGACCTCAAGGGTACGGTCCCTGGGAAAGATCAACAAGGGGAACAGAGGAGCATTAGAGACTGTGGTCACCTGTTATGAGATGATGATGAGATCATGATTGAAATGGTATATATACGTGTGGAAACTCTGAGTTTGGGGCTCTACCTGTGTGGTAGTAGCCCGGCACACATACTGTTAATCATTTGAATAAAGCAAGAACTTAAGGTACCCATCTGACTCTCCTGTGTCTTTAACACAGGTCCTTCAGTTCTCTCCTAATCTGCCCAGATATGCTGCCTATGAGGAGAATGGCAGTACGGTCATCTAGTGTGATGTTTCCCAAAAGTACTGGACTCACTGTCTGTGTCTGCACAGCTCAGTACATATGCGCCATAGTTCTAGCTGGGCTCCATGCAGTAATAATGTTCAGAATATTAGTGAAAATAAGTTACAGACATTCAACTTATTGCAGCTATCAGACTTTGGGAAAATTTGGACTAAAATCCTTACAGTCCTCTGGAAACTCTAATAGGATAAAGAGGAGATGCCATGTGGAAAACATGAGATGCTGAAGTTTCACTGATGCTCTCAAAACTTCAGGATTTGGGAAGACAGTTTGCTTTAATTCTTCTTCTTCTTCTTTACATTTGTATCTTTTTGGAACTAAGCTTAAATTTTAAAATGTCTCAGACTAAAGAGCCTCCAAATCTGACAGGTAAGTGAAAAATACTAGTACACATTTTGGTAGATCCTGAGACTTTCTTGTGAAACCTGTGAATGCAGTGAAAGAAGACAGACGTTCAGAAACATCTGTCTGAAATGCATATTCTTAAATGAGAGCTATGCGAGCTAAGAGGTGACTGAGTTTTTAAGAATTACTTTATGTGGAAAGGTGGGTCCTTTTCTTCTCTAAAATGCCTTTTCTCTTAATTTTGAATATCAACTCTTCAATCCATATAATTTTCTTTGAGCTCAGAGCTTTGCGAGAGTCTTCTGCATCATTACTTGTCTTCTTAGGATTCTTCAGGAAAAAAAAAAGCATCATTTGTAAACCTCAGATAATTTATGAGGATTATTTGAGGGTTTGATTTGCACATTCTGAATTCATTTATTACATGTGAAAGTAAAAATCACTACTTTCAGGAAAAAAATAAAGAGAAAAAAACAGTTAAAAGACTGTCAAGAATTCTAAACCTGACAAAACTAGGACTGCAGTCTTTAATTCACTCTTGAATATCCCAAACCACAAGTAACTTAGTAATGTAGAGCAGGATCTTTGGCCAATTTTAATCAGTGAAGTACCAGTGAAATAATTATCTGGCTGAAAGTCTTTAGAACAACAAATAAATTCCATTTAAAAACAAAAGAGCCTTAAGGCACATTTATTTCTCTGTAACTGTGAAGTCTTGAATCAAGGAACCTGGTTTTTTCTTCAGCAGCAGGTGAAAGATAAACCAGTGCGTGAAAACACAGGAACAAAAATGAAATATGAGAGAAAAAAATAATTTCTTTCTGGGAAAAAAAAAAAAGATAAGAAAAAATGCCTGTGGAGAATTTCCTAAATTGTGTGATATTATATACTGAACTCTATCCTTGTAGTATTACATTTAGAAAGAGATCAAATCCAAAGGTAGGAAAAGCTCATTCGTTATAATCTTTTCTACCCCCTTCTGTGGGTATCTAAATGCATCTTTTTCTGCACCTTCAGACCACTGTGTATTATTTTCAATTTTGATGTTACTGGCTGTGATAAGGGCAATATGGAATTGTGAATTTGGCAGGTGTAAAAGATGGAAAAGGATCCTCCAGCTGTGAACTTTTCATTTTATAATTGTTGGAACAACAAACACTGAGCAAATTACCACCTTGAGGACATACACACCAGCCACAGGAAAGTCAATAGACTTTCCCAAATGCGGCAGATTACCCTGGCAGTTGGCAAGATGCTCCAGAGTGGAAGTCAACCAAAAATCTGGCTCATGAGCTCTTCTTAGGAGGTGAGTAGAAGTGGAGGCTCCCCTCCATCAAAGCCCCATATGGAGGGGCATCTTCAGTCTTGCGCTGCAATGGTGCAAAACCACTCTCTTTGTGTGATGATGGTGCCCAGGCAAATCAGCTCTGGGACTGCCCTGCAGCAGATGTTTGTGTCCTGATAGAGGACGCAATCTGACTCATGCTGTCTTGGATTTAAGTGATTTGTACAGCTCCTTTTAACACACATCTCTTCTTCTCTCTACAACTCATTCTTTGAGATTTCCAAAGCACCAAAAAGATATATATCAGAGAGATGCTACTTTGTCTTCTCAAAACAGATGCTGGAACCAGGAGCTGATTAAATGGTTGAGAATATACTCAGTGCCAAAGGAAATTCATCTGCATGAGCTGCACTAGGTAGATAGGCAAGGTGGTTTGGAGTATTTGTGCAACAAGATCAGCTTTCCAAAAGTGGTAAGTAATGTGGAAACCAGCTGAAGAGACAGAGATTGACCTCACTTCTGAAAACCAGGCTTCGTTTAAACCTTCATCCTCCATTTAACACCTGTTTCTGATCTGTGCCTCATCTTTACACTGAAATGATAGTGCATATAATCTACAGACACAGTCTGTAAATTAGCTTCTGTCACAGCATGGACAGTGATTTACGTGAAATGAATCAACAAGCATCTGAAAGCCCACAGAGCACACTGAGGCCTTGTCTTTTGTTCTTCAGTCTTCCATGGGCTGTCTGGTCTGTGTCAAGAGTGAGGACTGAGAAACGAGACACAGGCACTTCTCTGGCCTGGGTAGAGCAGCCTGGAGAACTTCTCATCACCACACTTAAACCCTGCCTCTGAGCAAATTGTCATAGCACGAATGTGCGGCAATGCCATGCGGTATAGTGCAGTGCCAGTGGGAATCCACAGCCAGCCACAGCCAGAGAGCAAAGCCTTCCCCAGAGCTGCCACTTATGGAGCTGCACTTCTGCACTCCTGACCTGCGAAGGGCTGCATGTCAGATGGAAACCCTCAATCTTGGCTTCTGTCCCTGCTCTGCCAGCAGCACATGAATGCACTAAGGCTGCTATTACACTGGAGCAGCCCCTCCTACCTTCCTCTTTGGCTGGGAGGGACCCCCTGCTCTCTGTGCTGTGGAATACTTGCAGAGGGGGGCTGCTGATGTGGAGACATGTTGTCTTGCCTCCAGGCAGCTCAAGAAACCTGAGATGATTTGTATCAGCTGAGGATCTGCTGTTTACAGCTGATGCAATTGCAGGCATAGTTCAATGCAATACAGCGGGCAGAAGGCTGAAGGAGAGCGATAGTTCCTAGCTGTTCTCATGAAATATTGGTTCTCTGAGTTATGCCAAGGACAGGACAAAAGCTGAATAACTGATTGACAGTATGTGTAAGCCAATTTGTCCCCAAAAGCCCCAGAATAAATTCCTCCATTGCGATAAAATGAGAGCTGAGCTTCACTGTTGTTTAAGGCAAAAGAAGGTGATTTATCTGTGTAGCCTTGGACTGGGTTTTCTCTACTGACAGCAGTCAGAGCTAGCAGCAGTGTTTGGGTGCTGTGAAGGAGACTGGAATGCAGCTTCAGGCCCATACCTTCCTCTGTGCCAGGGAGAACTGCCAGTGGAAACATCTTCTCAAGATTTATTACCTGTACCCGCATGTGATAACCAGTGTTGTCCCTATAAACACAACTGTTCCCACCAGATATCCCTGAGCAGAAGTTTAAGCGGATATATTCTAGTCAGAGCTGCTGCTCTTTCTCCCAGGCTAGCCCGCTCAGGTCAAATACAAAAAAGAAAGCCTTACTTTGCTCGTCAGTGGATAGGAGCTTTTACCGAGTGTTTCCTGACCAGTTCTCTGCCAGATCGTCCTGAGAGCTGGGGCCCAACTCTGCAGCAGGAAGCCTGGCAACTTCAAAGCCTCAGCAACCTGGGAAGAAAATCAAGGCAGGTAAAGGCTTCCAGATGCTGAGCTTCTTAGTAGCTCTGCAGGCAGACAGCTGGAGACCCAAGCAGATCAAGGATTCTTGTCAATTAAGGTTAGGATTGTTTTGATGGAGTATAGCATTTTGACATACTGAGACAAGTTATGGATCTTTTCCCATTCAATAGGAAATTCCATTTTGCTAGATGCTATCCCAATGTAAAATTGTTCAGGGGATGGAGGCAGGGGACAGGACTTTCTGGAGCACATAGTCTGGACTCCGCCTTGCTTTTGAAGACAAGCACTGAAGTCTGCTGCACATGACACTCTCCAGCTTCCTGAAAATTGTGCTAGGTGTTTAATGCATCTTTGAGCATCAAAATACATTCAGGCTCTAGTTCTAGGGACCAGACTGGCTTTCATTCAATCTAGCTCCCCCCTACGCTCCTTTATGTGCAAACATTTGGCAGGTACTTTAAGACCCTCAGGTGCACCAACAATGAAGAAGCGCTAGAGCACAAACTACATCCAGATGCTAAAGCCATGATTTTAAAAGTATGAGCATCTCCTCATGAAGAATAGGAATATTTCTTCTTTAAATCAATGGAAAATGTGCCTTTAAAAGTTTGAGCCTAAATTCCAACACTTAGGCTATTCTCAGCACTATATTGTGTTGCTGGAATGAATCCATTTTTGCTTTTTTAAAATGCATAGTCCCATGCTGACTTGCATATTGTTTAGACAAGCCTAATGCTCTACCTCTTGTCTGGTCTATTTAAAGAAAATCAATCAGCATTCCTCCAGTGAACTTCATCGGCACTGGTGTTAGACACTTGCTTAGACTTGCCTGCTTAATGGAACACATTCTTATTCAAAGCACCTTTTCTTAAAGAAAATCCGGATTTTTTTCTTGTTTAAAAGAAATCTGTGAATTTACCAAAAAGGGGTCATAGGTGAACAACAATTATTGGCAGGAGCAAAATCCTTCTCAGGCAGTCACCAATTGCTAGTAGGAATTCCTTTTAACGTAGAACCATTGCCTTAAGAACCTCCACTTGTACACACCCTGGATTAGCTACGCACCAGATAAAGAAAAGGAAACAGAAACTGAAAAATATTCAAGGAAAAGAGGAGACAAGAGGCAGGCAAACAAGCTTTTAAAACAATGAACATCACATAAATGTTTGGGAAATTATTGGGTTTAAAGCAATTCCTTAATTCACCTTTTGAATTTATGCTGAGCTATATGTCTACCAGCATCCCCTCCCTAGCTTTTTGTCCCTGTCCATCTTTTGATTGTAACTTCTATTAGCGAGGATGCTACCTTCTTATCTGCCTGGAACTGTCTGCATTTAATTTAATCACTAAAACAAGCCAAGTCTGAACGAAGTGAATCTACACAGATAATTTGAGGTCTCAGACCTTTCAGATGAAGAAACTCACTTCTTGTGAATTGGTTCACTGAAACAAAACAGCCAAGTGGCAGCATGCCTCTGTCTGGTCCTTGCTTAAGAGTGTGTACTGGGACACACAGCATGGAACGTGTGGTGCACAATGCTACCCATGTATCTCTGTACTCCTGTACCTTAACGCTATCTGGTAATTGCATGAATTTCCAAAGGAGAAACTGCTTTGAAGGCAGAGAAATTATTTTCCTTACCTCTTTCATTTCCTTCCACTAGTTTTCAGTCAATTAAAAGAAAAACAAACAAACAAAGCCTGTGGGCAAACTCATCCTAATGACACTGAATGATTACTGGTTAATTTCTGTAATAAAGCTTCTATGTAATTCACTCTGCATTTCTGGTGGTCTTTTAAAACCCTCTCATCATGCCAGCCACATTCATACCTGTCAGTTGTGCGAAGAACCGGCGGGTGAGCAAAATTGTCTGGGGACAAGATGTGAGCAGCAATGCACTCTGAGTTCTTACTCCAAGCTCCTTTGCAGAAGGGTGACAGTGGAGCTTGTCCACCAGTGATGGCCACCATCCCATCACAGTCCAGCTGCAGACACACTGCTCCATTAATCTAACGGCTGGAGTATGTCCCTCTCACAGACCCAGGGCCACTCACACACACAACATGAAAAAGGGTGGATAATGCATCAGTGAGAAGCTTCTTGTCACTGATACCCATGTCTCCTGAGCACTGCAAGTTGCTACAACCATGACATGGATTAAGGCATCAATAAATGAGAAGACTATTGCCTCCACAATGTTTCTTTTCTAGCAGATCTCCACAGGCTTTGAATTCAAGTAGGAAAAGACAATAAAATTGTGATTTTGTTTTCAAGTTGAATATTAAAGAAAGAAAATGCATATTATGGGAACCGCTACTTGGAAAACAAAAAAGGCTGCATATCTCTGAAACAGTTTTGGGTCAAGAAGTAGCAACCAACAAAAATACAGAGAGTTTGTCATCACTAGCTGAGTTACTCATAAAATGCTAGGGAACAGGAACTGGAGTATTGATCTGAGGAATTTTAGCTGATTTTCCGTTGGGGATACCACCATGTGATTATTCATGTGATCCACATTAAATGAAAATAAGAGTCATAATGTGCTAAGCTTCTCTAAGAGCAGAAGTCCAAGGCTGAGAGGAAGTCTAGAGGTTCATTGCTTCAGGGTGCTTCTGAGATCTGTTTGCTTGGACATGTCATTAGCTTGTTCAAGCATGTACATCAAGTGTGGCAACACTAAAGAAAAAGAAACTTCTCTGTGTTAAGAGTAGGGGAAATATACAGCATGAGTAGGATGTAGTGACAAGAACTGCTGAGAGGTTGAACTGTCTGGGGTTGGAACGGGAGAAACAGTGAATGGGGAAGTGCTGTGGGAGGAGAAATAGAAAACAGAAAAAAAAATTGAGGATGTAAAATGGAAACTGTGGGAGGAGTAAAAGATGAAAAAGGTTCATGCAAGGCAAAGGGCAAGAAAGCAATTTCAGCAGGTCACCTCCATCCCACCCTCAGCAATCAAGCATTCCTGATCAATATTCTGTGCCTGACAGCAGCCGAGGGTGGCGGCTTTAAGCCAAGGTGAAAGCCACCTATAATAAACTATTACTCCATGATACGACAATGGGGAAGTTTCTTCTTCACTTCAGGGAACCATTTGCTTGCATACGGCTTGGCTTCCTTATGAATCTGATCTTAACAAGTGTAACTGAATGACATTCATCTCGTTCACCTATCTGTGTCTAATCCTTTTTAGCCTTCTGCAGAGTGCTTTTCTGAGTGGTATCTGTCATGGGGTTACAGAATTGAATTATATATTCTGATTTTAAGTGTTAGTTTGCAAATGTTTCTTTTTTCAATCGATTTTTTTTCTTTTCAGCTCCTGTATCCAACCCATATCTTCCCATTTATTTTAGATGACAGTTTAATAGCACCTTATATGTTTCTTCTCCAGACGAGTCATAATAGTAACTAGCTAGAAAAATGGTTTACATAAAAGGTATCTGTAAAAATAATTCTCTTTTTAGAAAAATTAGGAAGCCATTTTTTTTTCTTTAGCTCTCATTCTAATGTAATGTAGAAAGCTTTCACATCAGCAGTCACTTCATTACTCCCTCTGGAGCATGGTTTTACTTTTCAGTGACAGGGATGACCAAAGCTGCGTTGGCTATGAAATGAGGAAATAGCTCTGACTCACAGACTGTTTTCAAACCCTGACATATGCAGTTTCTTCTAATTTTCTGCTTTTGAATTTCTTCTCTGCACAGGGCAGATATTTTCCTGATATTTAAATACATTTTCCTCCCTATTTCAATGGTAAATTAAAAAGTACAAAAATAACTTGATGAAAAAATTAATCTCTCTTTTCAATGAGTTACCTTCTTCTCTGGTTTGCATTTGTCAGTCTTCTGACTACTTATCCAAGTCTGGTAGGATCCTCCAAAAGCTGTCAGAATTTTCTCATTTGTGCATTAGTGGTGTTGAACCACTGTCACACAATGGTTAACTACAATAAAGCAAAGAAGATGACAGCTGATTTAGCAGAGTGACTATAACATTGTTTATTTTAATTGAGAAGGGAGCAGCAAAATTGTAACTTCTGAAAAAAGGAGAAAGAAGGAAATGCATTCTGGAGAGAAAGATTAAATCAGTGGAATCTGAAAGGAAGATTAGCTACGAAAGCAAATATGTCCTATCAGCAAAAACTTTTCTCTGCAGTGAATGCAACCTTAGACACAAAATATGCAGAAAGAAAAAATCTCTGACCAGGTAGCCTTAGGAATGTCTACAGCAAACCAACCAGTAGAGGAGAGAGAGAAAACCCTTAGATTAAATCAAATAGAGTAAGCATGTTCTTCCTTTTCATTTCTTGACCCGTGTCTTCTATAAACATTGGCAGCTGCGTTGTCAATTTTGTTTAAGTAAATCCACTCTTTCCACTCTCTCCCCCACCATTTTATCTTAGCTTGGCTTGAATTAAGAGCAATTTTGTTTGACAGCAAAGCATTCCTTCCCCTGGGCTTTGCACAAATCTGCAAATCAGGGTGGTGGGACACCTTAACCAGACTGTGTCACCTCCTCAGCACATTTCCCAGCCTACCCGGAGAGTCAGGGACCCCAGAACTGAAAGCCAGGACATGACCTGGTCTCATGGGGCCAGGATAGTGGACAGCCACCCACAGGGGATAGCCAAGAGGCCTCTGTAGCATGCAGTGAGGTATTGAAAAACATGCCAGAACCAAGATATTCCTACAGAATGCCTCTATAAACCTGACCTGGGAAAACCAGATCAGGCCACTGTTAGTCCCTTATATTCATGCTCAAGATCTTGAAAGGATATCTTGGGGGTTGGACTCGATGATCTCTTGAGGTCCCTTCCAACCCCTGCAATTCTGTGATTCTGTGATATGTTTCAATGTCAGAACATCTAAATTCACAACAGAGCTCTCCCCTTCTGCAGCTCATTAGTAAATTGTCCAGGATCTGATCAGAGATATGCACAAGAGCAATTATAGCCGTTCTTGTTACTAAAGACACACACAAGGATTTAATGGAAGCACACTGGAAATAGCTATAGAAGATTTCACTTTCTAAGGCAAGTAACTATAGGCAGCTTATTAGGCACAGTCCCAGACTTGTGTTTTATGTCTGAAGAAGAGATTGCATGCCCAAAATGCATCTGTTTCACCCAGCCTGATTCACTGATCAAACCAAAGATATTACATCTCCCTAAAACCTGCACTTCCATGTATCCTGAGACCATTTTGACTACTGAAACACTATAACTCTTAGCTGTCTACAGACAAACCAGGAACTGATATGTTAGAGTTGGGCAGAGAATAATTCCATTTTAGGAGGAAATATGTGTTTTGCTTTGGTTCCAATTTGAACAAAAACATTTGCTGCTTAAAGAAAAAAAAAAAAAACTGGGAGAAGAAATTACTGTTTCCTATGCAGCTCTGGGAACCACATCTCATTTGGCCAGCCTCCTCCAAGTCCTCTTCAGCCCATGGGCAGTGGCACCTGGGGCCACCAAACATCCAAGGACCCACCTTTCCTCTGAGGCACAAGATAGAAAGCAGCTGGCAAGTAGAATCCATCCAGGGGTTTGGTGAAGAGTTGTCTATCTTGGACAGACTGCCACTTGTAGGTTTCAACAAAATCCCATTTTATTTAGAGAGAAATCTTCAATTTTTGTTGTGTCTGACCACGTTGTACCATATAGGCCGGATAAAGACAAATCTTTGCAATACATCAGTTTAAATAATACTCTGAAGCCAAGCATCTGGAAA
Source organism: Penelope pileata (assembly GCA_013396635.1). Taxonomy (NCBI): domain Eukaryota; kingdom Metazoa; phylum Chordata; class Aves; order Galliformes; family Cracidae; genus Penelope; species Penelope pileata. The sequence goes on along the minus strand of WBMW01003632.1, from coordinate 77,214 downwards.
TATATGTTTTATCAGTGTAGCCTATGTCAGACAAGCTAATGTTGATATTTTAACAGTTCATACGCTTATTTCCAAGACCTGGATCATGTTATGGGAATCGCATTGCTCCTGGTAAAATGACTGATATGAAACTGCAGGAATTTTAAGCCCTCAGGGGTTAATGGTATGTTTTAGTAATCTGATGCAGGACTGAACTTCATGCTGATTAAGCAGAGTGGCCTTCTTAAAATGATTTCCAGAAAACATTTAACTTCTAAAATGTTTTTTTGTTACAATAACTTTGTGAAAGAAGCACAGACTCCACTTCTGGCATGAATTAATAGTGAGTTGGTTGGTGTGCTAGCAAAGGCACCCACGTCCTCTTTGTCCCTCCCTTTGGGCATCCCTAATACAAATGCATCACTAGCTAGGACACTTTTTCTGACAACATAAAGAGGTACTAACCTGAAATTATTTTGCCTTTCAGTGTTACCCTCCCTGCTCCCTCATTTTTCAGGAAAGACTGATTACCAGCGATTTTATGGCTTGACACACAGAAGGACATTTTTGCTATGGAATTTCTGTAGGAGGTGGGTTTTCCTCTTGGGAGGAGGGATATCAGGCACCTCTCTCCATGGCAGCTTATTCTGACATCCTGAACATGCCTCCTCCACCAGTATGCATACAATATATCTTCAAGCTCAGCAAATATAGGGACAAATGAGAATTTCTGTAAGTCACAGGTAATGAGTTAAATGACCCAAGCAATACTAGTCTTGTAGATTGGAAGAAATACTTTCTTCCTTAACTAATGTACCACTACCATCTCCGCTAACCACAGCATGATTTCCTACTACTAATCCAACAGCCCACTCCTAGACAACATTTTATGACTATTTATTTCAAATCCTGATCAGTGGGAAAGCCTAAATCTTGACACAAATATAAACAGTGATGATAAATTAGACACAAGCAGGATGTAACTTCTCAGGATTCCAGGCTCTGTCTGAATTTAATGGCTGTTTGCTGAGGCTTTGTGACTAATGGTAGCATAAAATATTTTAGTCAACTGGCAAAGTGAGGGCTCAGAATGATTGAGAAGTACTGTAACCGGCTGCTCTGATTAACACTGGGTAAATTACTGTTAATGCTGGTAATAAATGTCATTAGCAGTAATTCACCGAATAGCAGCTCTATAGGCTCTGATCATGTCGAAGTTTAGGCAGAAACAATGACTGGCTGATCTTGGCAAGCTCCAGATTTCGCCATGCTTCCCAACAGCTGCTTGAATGCATCACAGGGTGAAGTGGGCTTTGCACAATCGTGCCTTGTGAGGGCTTGCAATGGCTTTTTTTATCAGCTATTACTCTTTCCTTCAGCCAGAATGACACATGCAATGTATTTATATTTGAAAGCAAGCAAAGCTCCTCTGTTGCCTTCAGTGAGGTGAGTTGTGACAGGACCTGGGAACCTGGCACCGGAGCAAACCTCGGTGCTGTGCTTTGAATTTGACTCTTCAGGGGTAAAGTAGTGGGGAGTCTGCTGGAATCATTTGGATCCCCCAAAGGGTTACTTTCTCTCCTTCTGCTCCCCATTCCTCTGTAAGGCATCCTCTGCACATTTCCACCAGTGTAAAAACATACACTTGTGTAACTCTCCACCAACAGAGCATACCAAACCCCAGCAGTAAATGGATCTGTACTATTGTCCTGTTTGTGAAGCAAAATTGTAATGGTACTGTGCTTTATTATAAGGAGGCAAAGTCACCATTAACGTAAGTAATGGCAAGGTGTATTACACAGGAAAGTTGCGTCTTCAATTATTATATTTAACAATCCATAGTGACATACAGTATCACAGAGGTCACTACACAGCATCTTCACTGGAACCTCGGGTATTAGTTTCAATAATTCCATCATAGTATCTTGCAGCACTGTGATGAAAAAGCCATTACTTCTCATATGCAAACAAATCTGGGGTTCATTTCATAACACTTTCTTGCTTCAGCTAAGCATCTCCAATCAATTATAGAATATTGCCTCACCACTTCCCTAGTTCGCGGCATTTGCAGCACGTTTTGCAATGATTTGACACAGCTCTGTTTTTGAGAGTTTTGAGATGTATGCAGACCCAAACATGCTGCACTTGGCTCATTCCAGACTTACTGAGGAACCTGCCTTATCCAAAGGTTGTGCAACTTTTTCATCAGGGAACAAGGCTGGGTGCAACAGGAGGAAACGATCACATTCATTTTCCCCATGGTTAAATGAGGTGACAGTTTGCTCAGTCAGCCTAATGAGCTGCTGTCTGCTCACTGCCACACACAGCCAGACATCTCCGCTAATGTGGCTTTGGTTGGGCAGCACATGATGTATCGGGCGTTTGAGTAAGTTTTTTCTGGAACTGGCAGAATACTGGTATTCAGATATTGAATAGCACTGAGCTATCAGTTAAAACTTTAGGATAATAGTAATGAGGAGTCTGTTGGAAGAGCAGGGTGAACTCTTTCACAGATGTGAGATGCAAGAATTGATACTGGCTGCATTCCGTGCACAAAGGGTGAAATGAGAAAGAGGAGTACTTAAAGAAGCACATGAGATACGGCAAAAACAACATAACCATTATTTGAACCTATTAGACATACATTCCAACAAAAGTAAGATGGCTTTTTATTCCCAGACTGGTAGCAATGTATTCATTCATGCTCATCGTATTTCCTATTTTCATTAGAGGAGAACCATTCTGCATGCAAGTCATTACAAATAAATCTTCAGGCTCCTAAAATATGCTTATCTCACAAGAAGCTGCTGCTAGATAGTTTAGTCTAAGTATGTTATGTGTGAAATAAACACAATACATTCTTAATTTGATAGTTTGCCATGTGACGCACTTTTAACAACGTATTTTCATTAAATTTTACTGTCTCATCTATTTGAAATAAGTGTGCTGATATGAAGAGTCTGATCTCTGAGCTACAATATAAAAAACACTGAAATGTGTTACTTTGTTTGTAGGTCTTGTAATTATATTTTGAGATGATAGCTGATTTTCTATCTCATTCTTTAGAGGAACACTCACACTGCTCTCATACTCGCACATCCTCTTGTTCATCTCTCTTATCCACTCTCAAATCTATAATGAACTTTCCTCCTCCCCAGATATCTTTGTAGTAAGTCTGCCCCAGATTGCTTCACATCCTTCCTCCCACAAAGGTGTTCTCTGTGAGTGGCCAAATCTCTTTGTCCCTGTTCCCAGACAATTTGAAAAGCACGTTTGGACTCATTGGGATTCAGTTGTAGTTTTTCATGCTCTTGAGCCTAGCCTCAGAAAAGTATCTTATGTGTCTAATTCCGGTTTTATATCTCATAGGTGTATGTCAGATGATCTTATGGAAGAAAACATGCATTTCCTCACTGCATATGTCCACCTCAGTATTTACACACATTACTTCCTATTTCAATGATCAGTTGTAGCTGAGAGATGGTAATAAATTCCCAGATAATGTGAAACACTCATTTCAGCCTTTCTGGTTTCAAAAAGTATAAAAAAAAATGTAAGAGTGGGATTTTTCTTTAGATTTTTTCTTTTTTTCTTTAATGTTGTTGAAAATACCTTTCCCTTTACTGGAAACCTATCATGAAGCATAAAAGAAATAGCCAAGAAATGTCAGTTCCACAGAGAAATAAGCCCTCACAATATAGCTTTCACTAGAAAAAAAAATACCAACTGCATTCTCTTATAAGGGTTGCTGCTAGTTCTCTGAAATCCTCTAAGAAAATGGTAGGCAAAATTCTCATACACTAGGTTGGAAAGGACCTACAAGATCATGTAAATGTAAATGGAATTGTCACAGACCCATTTAACCAGCAGCTCATGACCCAAGTAGTGCTTTGTAATACAAAGTCATTAAGTAGACTTTGGAAGGGAAGTTGTACAGGGCTAGAGCCTCAGTTGTTTCTATTGCTAGGAAGTCACACCACACATAAACTCAATCGCAAAACTATTTTGGGCTGCTTCAGTTGTCAGCTGGATGTATCTCTGGTTTATAGACAGTCTCTGTACTCAAAGAAATTCACTAATTTTGTGCTTGCAGCAGTAAGTGGATCTGATTGGAACCCTCAGCTATTCAGGTTACAAAACTGCCATGAGGATAAGGTAGATGTCTGGGGCGTTTTGAAAAATTCAAACCAGATTTGTTTTCAGGAGGGTTTTCTGTTGCAACCTAGTTAAAAAGCTCTGTGTGGTATTGCTTGATCCCTTGTGTAAATGCAGTTTTAATAGAAGAAAATGGGAGAGCAGCTGATTGGAAGGCATACAGGTTACAGCTCATGCTTTCAGCTGTTCATGGGCTTCCATTTAGGAGCATGCTAATATGGCTATTAAAATAAGCTGCTAAATGGGTCAGTAAAATTTTATAATTCATTTCAGATTTCTTTTTTCCAGGATTTTTCTCCAGGAAAAAATGGAAGGGGAGGTGATTACTTACATAGCATAACATTTAGATGTCAGAAACTTGAAGAATCAGCATCTTCACTTTTAAGGTCTTTTCAATAATTATAATCACTGCGACTTGAAAGATTGGAGGAGTATCTGTTTAAAATTCAAGCAAAAATGGATTTTTGATCTTATGCATTCACATGCTGCTCTGTTCTGCTAATGCATGAGGGCAACATTAATTGCATTGATTGCTTGGATGTAAAGTCCTGGCTGAATCATGTTAAAATTAGGGCCTTCACTCTTCATTACACTGAGTATTGTGTATTCAGCTACTCTTACATCAAGTGGGTGTGAAATGTCACTTCTGTCAGAGTGTATTCTCATTGGGTACACAAATTATAAATTAATTCAGAGTAGTTGCAGGCATCAATGAATGCTTTGTGCTCAGATCCTATCAACACTTACATGTATGTTCATTTGATATGTATTACCTAAAACACAAACGTGCCCTCCCATGTAAAGTACTTGCAGTAAGTGGACTAAGCTGGACCATTAGCAGGAATTCAGATACTTCCAAAACTGGAAGCCAAAAGTGTTTCAAACAGTGCCATGTCCTGTAAAACCTCAGTTTTCTCTCTTGAAAGCATCTACTTTGTAAAGAGATACTTTCCAGGCCAGTTTGTCTGAAAAGCAAACCCAAAAAGAAATTAGCAAGAGTAAAGTAATCCTTTAATATGCTTCTCACTGTGCCTAAAAATGCGTGTTACAATCTTACCCCTGGTACAGCACCCATAGTAATGTAAATAGAAAAGCCACCCCCAAAAAGAGAGGTGAAGCATGAATATGTGAATGCTCCTACTTATCTCTCATGTACAGCCACCATGGCCTTTTATGTCATGCTCAGCTAACACAAATCTGCATTTCAAAGAAACTAATAAAATTTCATAAAACACACAATTTGCTTTATTTAAAATCAACTCAGTTGCCTTTTTATAGTTTCAGCTAAATCTATTAAAATTGCATAGAATGACATCTTACAAAGACAGCAATTACTTGGAAAAGTAACTTACCATGACAATACATGGCTGTACGCATTTTGGAACGTCACTTTTTCAGACAAAAAGAATTTGTGATATCAAACTAAATACTATCAAGTAATCTGTTATGGACTTCTTAACATGGAAAGGGAACTAGAAACCTTTCTACTTACTTTCTGGCAGTTGCTGGTTATCAAAAGTGTGGCTTCAGGGCCCTTAGTGTGTACATCCATCTTTTCTGCTGCAAAACCCTGCCTAGGCCAGCTGCAGCCCACGGCAATCTTGCCAGCAAAAAATGACACTAAGGATAAGTGTTACATTTGCACAGCATGCATTCCCTTCTTTGGAAATATTAACCTTTAACCTGTCCATACAATATGCCAGGAGGCAGACTGATTCTGGGAGAAATAAATGAGCAGCTCCCCTTGAAACTCCAGTCTAAGTCTCTCCCTCCCCGATTCCTTGCTCTGTTTTTACTGCGCTCTGTGCAGCCATCTGTATGCCTCCTCAGTGGGAGTGACACGCTACTGAATTAAACTCCCCCATTCATTACCACTGCTTGTAGTTTCTTTCTGTATCCACCTTATGGAAGTCAAATTGACTGCACAAGAGACACATCATATTGACACGTGGGTGGTGATTTTGGGGCTGTCTGGGGCTTTTCCATGAATTTCTGTATTTACCTGCTCATCTCGTCATGTCTCCTCTTCCAGAAATGGATGCTGTTGGTGAAGGTGGTTTGCCATATCCCATCACAGCACACTGCTTCACAGATTTTGCAATTTCCTCTCTAGAGAAAGGGGCGTAACTCTTTTGACAGCTGTGTGGGACGGACTTGGTGCCTGCTCTGAGGACAGATTTGAAGAACCGAGCATAAGCTACACAAGCATTATGTGGTAGGCACTCTGTGTACTAATTGATCAACTCTACAGCAAATTTTCCACTCCGTTTTTCTATACTTACGCTGTGCTCTGAGGATGGTGGTTACGCAGAGCACCAGTGCTCCTCTCTGAGGGAGGAAGAAGCACTGCAGCTGGGGGCATTCTGAGGCACTCAGCTGGAAGCTGGTAGCGGGCAGCGCCTTGCTGAATTGATTCCTCAGGCAAACAGACCTGCTTCCAGGGGATCTGCAAATGGGGGACATCCTTAATGTGTTGTATGGGACGGTTCAGGGCCATCTCATGTGACGAGTCTGCCAGATGGAGGTTTTCCACAAGCCCTAGATCTTTAGCAGCACTCAGAAGATACCGCTCTGTTTATGACAGAATTGCTGTGTGGGGTCACAGCTGATGTGTGTCTGATGCACATACGCAGCAAGACTGGAGCCACCACCCATGTTCGTAGACTGTGTGGTGTGACATCCCTGTGACATCCCTGCAGTGCTTGAAAGAGACCAGCAGACACTGATATACCATGCTGCCACATCAAACCAGGATATACAAGCATTTTTTTCTAAAGAAAAGTGAGACTGAGTAAGGAATGTACCAGGAGAGCAGAATTTTCACCTTACTACTTCAGAATTGCCACTTAAATACTTGCATATGTGTATAACAATAAACAGAGACAGGAGAAGCTCAGCCTCTAAGATCCCATCCATTTTTGTCAGACTCTTTAAAGTTGTCTGACTAACTGCTGGAGCCCTGAATATACTTTGAATTGGATATTGGATTTTCAGTAAAGGTGAGACTTTTCTGGTTGTCTGATGGGCTGTGTAAATATTCATAAGTTCACATCAGCTAACTTGAGTTTGCTACGCAGTGGTAAAGGAGGTGTTAAATCTTCCATATGAACAGTGACAGAATCCATGTTGCTGAGATTTCTGTGCTGTCTGCAAATACTATAATACCAAAGCTGTAGCCTTTTACTGCCAATTTACTGGCACGAAGCAAGCCTATTTGCATTCATTAGTTGAAAGCTTGAAAGTGAACACCAGCTGATACCAAACTAGTTGTGCTGTGGTCAGGATCAGGTTAGCCTACTGTCTGTCTGCCATTTGCTTCTTTGGTTCCAACCGATTAATGCTAAGCCAGCCAAAGGAGGGAGGACTGCACACGAGTCCATCAGAAATAAGAACATAGCATAATTGTCTGTCTAAATACCCTGATTTGGGCAGGAGGACAAGTTTTTCTAAAATATCACACCAGACTGAGATTATTGTTATACCAGAAAAGTTTCTGTCCAGTTAGTTATCAGATGACATCACTTCTGAGCTGAATGACAAATTCCTAGAGCAATGAGCACTTCAAAGAGCCGTACCTCCAGTACTGCTCTTGCTATCTTGCCTTTTTTGTCTCTGCAGAAAAGAGATCCCATTTTCCAGTTTTCCAGACAATAATAATGGCCATTTTTCTTTTCTTGACAGCAGTGTAAGTTCCCATCTGGCATATTGCCCCACTGGCCAAAATTGTTAAGAATGTTCTGACAGGTCTTTATAGAAATGATACTTTCAGACAGACATTGCCAAGGCATTGCTAGACAATAAACTGAGCAAACACAATTTGCAAATCAAAGGATTCCCCTGCAAATCTGCACTTGCCCCGGTTTATAAAAGAAAAAAATCACTATGACGGTTCTGCCTCTAACAATCTTGAAGCCACTCAAGGTTAGAGATAGATTTAGAAAATACCGAAGGCATCTTGCACTATGACACAATCACCAGTGACAGTAGCAGGAGGTAGAAACTCCATGCTGGCATGGCAGGGACAGCATAGCCAGGTTTCTACCTTAATCATGCCCCAGATTCACAAGAATGCTGCTCCTTCTTCAGTGGTTTACAAACAGTAAAAACTCCAAATAACAATGTCAAGACACACAACTCCAGACCATGTAACTTCCATAAGAGCTTTCATCCCTTGCCAGCTGAGAACATTAAGAACAAAAACGGCCTCCAAAACAGACACGCAAGCCCAGGTAATGTGCAAACAATGAGCCAGTTAGTAATAGCCCTCTGCTACTTAGCTGGTAAAAGCTATGCTCCTGAGAAGTGAAGTGCTTCCCACACAAAAGCACCTGATGAGCAAATGGATCAAAAATGAGAATAATAGCAATATTTAAGAAACCAACAATGAACTACTAGCTGCCTTCTTACTGTTTTGCCTTTAGCATCAGAATCACTTCCTTGCTAAGATTGGTGATACACAGTTGCTGCTTTACTACAGGCATTTGGAGGCAGTGTGTCCCTGGTTCATCAGCCAGCACGTGACTGGACCAGCCATCTACATTGCTGAGACGGCCACGCTGTGGTGTTCTAAACTGGTGCAGGCTCTTCTCAGGTCCCTGTGGGAATCTCATGGGTGTAACCTCGTGGGAAGCCCCTGTTGCCATACCAGTCATTGCAGACACTATCCAAAAATGTGCAACGGATAGTCACAACTCTCTGAGAAGAGCAGTTGGGTGACTGCAGTCACTGAGGATGCCGGAAATATCAAATAAAACATCTGCTTGTCTTGTGCTGGGTAATCAAGCACATTTCATGGTTCCCACTAGCTTTGGGTAGCTAAAACATAGGTGATGTTTATTCAAGTATCTTCCAGACTCTTTGCATTTGTGCTCCTTCTCTTTAAGCTTTCTATCTTGTGCTTTGCTTAGCCACATTTTCTCCATTTTCAGTTGAACCACATAAACGTGTGACAAAAAATAACAGTAACTGAACATTGGCCAGATCTGAAGAAGAACAGAATCTGCATTCAGAAAAATACAGCATCGTAATGCCTGATTCAGAACTGAGCACAACAGAGTGCGTGACAATTTAGTGGATTTGTCAAAACAGGGATGTAATGGGAGATGTAATACTTTCCTTTTGATTGTTTGCTTGTTTTGTTTTGTTTTGTTTTATCTCTTTACCAAGTGATATTATCCCTCTTTTAAAGTGTTTTTCAAATAAATGAAAGGAAAAAAAGGATAAAATTGAGAGTTCTTGCACAAAGTGAGATACAAAGATGCTATTTGCTAGGCACAAGGTATACATCTGAGTGAAATGTTAGAGAGAGAACTATTCCACTTTTCAGAGCGCAAGAGGTGGTGGAGGGCCACAATGTAGATCAAATAAACATTCTTAATTTCATTAGGCCCTGCCTACACCACAAAACACTTCTAAGGAAAACAGTAGCTATTAAACTTGAGTCCTAATGAGAGTATGATTAGATTTTAATAACATTATTTAACCCTCTTTTTGAACTGCTTAGAAGCTAGTCTGGCCCCAACAACAAGGAGCACCTCACACTGCACCTGAGCTGTTTGGGCAATGGTTTGGGAGCAGGTAGGAGAAGCCACGCTACTGAGTTAAGTCTGCAAATCATTAAGCAGGTAAAATTTTAAGTATCTAATTGGATCCTAAGAGGGATGTTCTTGAGAAGTATACGAATCTCTCCAACTTTCTAGGGCACTTTATTAGCTCATATTTCACTACGGAGTGCTCTTTTCCACTATGTATGTACGTACATAATAGCTCTGCAAATCATATTCAGATTTAAAAGTTCATGGCTGTTCACTCACTAAGATATTGTAAATATCTTATGCGTTCTAGAAAAAAAATCTTGTATATTTCACTGGTTTTGCTTATAGCACCTGTTTTATAAATAATTTTTTTTATTATCAGACATCAAGGATACAGGAGTCAGGATGCAGGATAGTTACTAAGCACATTAATGACATTTTCAATCTTACCAGCTGCATTGACAGACTGTCCACAGCAAAGCTGCAGTCTTTGTCACTGCCAAAAAGCCAGATGCTCAAATATCCTCTTTGCACCGTGATGGTCACTGGATGACCACTAAAATATCAATGTTATGCCCCTCCCTCCATCTTTTAACTTAATGAAGCGTCTTTTTTATTCTGACCTTTACCAAAACAGACTTGCTTGGGTATTCTTGAAAATGGAAGCAAAAAGACCTGGAAAAAAGAAGATTTGTCTCCGAAGTTTTGAATACTGTCCATATGTCAGACAGTTAGTGAGAGATCCAGCCTGAGATACACTGATAGGGTCTCCCTGTCAGTGCAGCTTCCCAAGGTCATGGAGCTGGCACTTCATACAGCGCAGAGATCTGCTTTTGTGGTGGAAGGAAAGCATCAGTATAGCAGCAGATCACAGAAACAAGAAAGCCTCCCAGGATGTTTTCAAAGGCTTCAAGCAAATTGAAGACAGATGGTTCAATATTTGGGAATTACTTTTATCTGTATCTACAGTTTATTAGTAAAGTCAAAGTAAATGCCTTAAAGCTGTTGAAAAGAATGGTAATAGCTTTTCTTACAGCAATAATCATTAGAAAATAACATAGTATCATTATGAAATGCACTATATTTCTTTTCAAACCGTAGCAAGCTGAAAATTCAAAATTCCTAGTACAAAACCATCATAAAGTTAGCTTCTTTAGCCAGTAGATCCATTTTCCATTTAATGCGAAATAACTTATGTCACTTCATGGTCTTTAGGGAGCTTTTCACAATAATCCACTTGATGAGTGAGGCAGGTAAGCCTTGCAAGACTTATAATTGATCACTGGTGCTATTGTAGACATGATGGAAATACCATATATAATATAAATATTTTTTAGCAAAAAAATATTATTGCTTCATAATCAGGTGTAGGTGTTAGTCTCTGATTTGGCTTTGCTTTGACATAATGAGCCTATGGTTCTACATATACAGAATATAAATATAATGATGTTTTTATAAGAGTTCCAGACATCTTGCCTGTATATGAAATGTAAATATTGGGTTCAATCTCTAGCCGTTGAAATTGGGTGTGAAGGAGAGATTCTGTTTGGGCTCAGCACAGCCAAGCTTTATTTGGGGGCTATATTCCTATGGAAGTGCAGCTGTTCAAGTGCTCCTGACACCCAACAAAGACAGCATTGTTCTGCTGAAACCTGCGTGCCAGAGCCTGGCCAGCTGTAGGTGGGATGGCTGCAACAGCAAGAGCCCGTTACTCAGCACTCCCCAGAATGAGGCCCGATGCTTTGTCACAGTGATGACGGACTGCATCTGGCCAGGGGAATGAACAGCAGAGAAACAAAGACCTACCTTGCTCCGACATATGTGTGGTGTGGACAGGCACCCACACTCCTGCAGACGGACTGGGAAAGCTTGTAATCATTCCAGCTAGTGAAGATGTCTGGTGTGACGTTCGTCAGAAGTGCTGTAGCAGCAATGCTGTAATTTTCATTGTCAATTCAATGTAGTGAATCAGATTCTTGAGTAACTGGAAATAGATATCCACAAAAGAATACTCAGCCTTACGCTGACCCTTACTCAGACACCACTTCCTCAGATGCTTCTGGCGTGATCATCACCTACATACAAAGTGGTGGAATTTGTGAACACTATATTGATTGAAGAGTAAGTAAAAGTCAGTGATACGAGTACAAGGTGTAGTCCATCATGATTTCTTCTGTATTCATGTATGAATTATATGAAACAACCCACAGGAAGGAAAACCTTGTACAGAAGTCTCAAACTAGCCAGCAGTTCCTAGGAAGCTGCTCTGTCTGGAGGATTGCCTACAGATACAGAAAACAGGACAGACAGAAATCTTCATCTGTTGCATCTCACAGGACCATACATTTGATAACCATGCAGCTTTTTACTGGAAGATGAAAATCTTATTAAAACACTAAGAACATACAAGAGATTAGGCATCGATATTGTCTGGTAGCATTGATACATTCACTGGAAATTTCAATAAAGAACAATAAATCCTCCTGTTTTGTAGCATAAGACTAATACTAATTGAGGGGAATTAATAGGTTACTACAAAATACTGAAGTAATTTATTGGTAGTATGTGGCATTTTCCTAGAAGCAGTTTCAGACCAGATGAACCACTGATCAAATCCATAGTGGTAATAGTTATATACCTGCACACACACACGTGCACACACATACACTCACACTTTGCTTGAGGATAACATCAAGGAGATTTTCCTTTGTGTTCATTCTTACAGTCAATGAGTTTGAACAAAAAGGACCTCAAGTTTAGCGGAACTTTCCTGTAGCTCAGCTGGAGCTATATACAACACAGTCATTTCTAATCTATAACGTAGCTGTTTTGTTTTGACTCTTTTTTCCAGAGACACTGGAGTGGACACATGCTAATACTGTACCACTGTCTTTCTTCCAGGAGTATCTAGACTTCACCTGGAGTTTTTAATCTACTGCTACCTTTGAAGTAATTAATTTATTCTTCCACCTCAGTTGGCTCAGTCTCTCACCTTGGACTCCTAGGCACAGCCCCCATTTGCAGCTCAGCCAAATCTGCAAACACATTGGCAACATGAGCACAATCCATACTAGGAGTGGAGCCAGGGAGGAAGAAGAAAATAAGTTTGATACTCTTTGAAGACATAACACTTAGAGAAATATCTTATGCAAGGTATCTTATGCAAGGAACTCTGTGTACATGATGCTCTCTTTCTAGCCCCATCCTGCTGCTGCTATCCCTATCTCATATCCAGAGACTAAGCCGTATGAGTCAGCTCCCTCCTCCACATTTTTGATTCTGTTTCCCATCATCCTTTCGTTACAGAAAATGACAAGGGAAAACTGGAAGGACAGTCCTCCCTGCTGGCATAGCCACAACCCCTGTAGGGGTGGAAAATTCAGAATAAGGTATCTGGTTTTTTTTTCAGTCCTCTGTATGCCTTGTTAGCTTCAGTCAAGATCAATCACAACACCTTTAGGTATATTAAGGCATAAAGTTGTGCTTACACGCTGTTATTTTCACATGTGGCTGTTTTTTCTCCAGTTCATATGGACTGCCTGTGGCCTTTGCAAGCTATCTTAGTTCTTTATTTTGATAAAAGTGTAGAGCAACACATTGGTCTTAAATTAGTCCTCTGCTAGGAATGCCTCTTGTTTCACTGAAAATGATATGATCCACATCCATATAATCATAATCCATGATTAAAGGCATATGCCTTTTGAATGTTTCGGAGTGGCTGTGTCTGCTCTGAGTATGCAAGGCCCATGAGCTTCTTCGGGTGGCTGAGAAGTCAGGAGTGCTCTCCTTCTCTCTTGCTCCATCCCCTCACCCTCTGTCCTCCCTTCTGCAAGAACAAGACAGGGCACCAGGACAGGAATCCAATCTGGATGAAAATAGCCAGGATTTTTAGCATAGCCAGCTTTGATTCAGAGCTGGCTGACTGCTGTAGTTTGATTTGTAACCAATGCAACCACATTGGCTGGGGAAGCCCAAAAGGAGAAAAAAATGGGCAGTGGCCACTGTGGAACAAGAGGAGTGTGTGAGGAAGGGAGGGTTGCTGTTATCCACAGCACATGTCTCGCATCACCTGGAAACACACATTGACAGTGGGAAGACCTCACCGCTGCTTCACCTGAATTCTAAACCATACATACAGTTAGATACCTAAGTGAGACAGGTTGGATCACACCCTTTACTATTTCACAGCAGAAAGTGTTTTATTTATGAAAGAAATGTATATTTAAAATTAATTTTAAAAATCTTGCTACCACATTGCAAACCAATGGCAAACATGTGATTCAACCTTGGAGTTTTGTCTCTCAGACTTCCTGTGTAATATAAGTCAATTACTACATGAAGATTTAGATATTTATCATTCAGTTCTATGCTATGAGGAACCTGGGGCCATGGCAAGCTGCATTTCTGTGACCCTGGTTCTGCAATCAGATGTCAGCGTGGGTCTGTGTAAGAGCTTATCCAAGCGGAACTGATTGCAGAGCTAAGACTTAAATTTACCCATTAGAGTGCTTATGCACTGTGGCAAGGTCCTGATGAAGAAACCTTAGCTACACCCCGTTTCTCTGAACATTCTGATTAAAGGAGAGTAGAGTGGGTTTTGATTGGTTATAGAAGTTATTGCAGAAGTAATTTTCCACTTCTGAAGGTTGTACTGATGATGTACGTTTATGCTAAGAAAGCCTCACTTTTTTTTTCCTTGTTTTCCAATTAGTTCTGTGAGGCTTTCAAGGGCTTTTATTTTTACAAACAGAAGCCCTGGGGCTCTGAAGAGTGAGGAGTTTGACACCTTTGGGTTAGCAGGGAAAGGCGCGTTGGGCTCCTGGAGTGGTTGATATTCTATCACCATCTGTTGCACACACCAGGTCTCTCCCATGTGTTCGGTGGTATTTTGGTCTAACTGCTATTAGTCTTCAAGAATTTGGATAAAAGTATCTCTCTGGCAAAGTAAAGGAGAGGGGCGCACCCAGGACTTGCAGCAAATGTGCCTAGGATGAGGAGTCATTGCTGTGGCCAACAGAAACAGCAGGTAGCACAAAGCGAGATGGATGTAGGAGGGAGGCAGCTTGCCTTTCAGGGTTCAAACAGCTCTCTGCAATGGGTTCCTCTGCAAATAAAGTGGTGCAAAGAGGTAGTTTTTCCAAGCAAGCACCATCTGAAGCAGTTTTCAGGTGGACAGAACCTCAGTGGACAACAGAAGGGAGGGTGTTTGACAGCAGAGATGAAGCAGCAGCCCAGCTTGCAGAGATGATGGGAGCTGCAAAGGCCGTACCTGAGCTCCAGCCCCTCACTGGTGACTGAGACCACAGTGAGTGGTGGTGCAGTCTCCTCACCAGTGGATGAGGATGAAGTTTCAGACTGCCCTGTCATGCTTTGTATGTGTTGGATATAACAAGGGGATTTTTATTTGATCTATGCACAACACCGTTGATTATCATTGTCTTTCTAGATTTATTCCATGTCTCCTTGCATTCTTCACCTCCAATAATGTTTTCTTTGTTTTATAGACTTGATCCTTTTATAGACTAAGCTAAGTGTTTTCTAGGAGGAAGTATTACCTGACAAAAGTATTCCCTGGGACCTGAATGAAAAATCAATCTAATATTCTTTGGTATTTGTACAAAAAAGGATCCCTAGAAANCCAAAGGAAAGGTACTTTATTATGCTTTTGTTACTGAAGTTATCATCATGCAATCTGAATAATTACAATACACTTTGGAAAACTACAAATGTTGAAATGAATTAAGTATAAAAAAACTAGATAGCATTTTTTTTTCTTTGCATGATGAAAAAACAAGTTATATGTACCACATCTATTTACTTTTTCAAGTCAGCTGCTATTAGTACACTGAAAAACTTGAGAAGTTGCTTCACAAATACTATTCTCAGCCAATATCAAATGGGCAAAAACCTTATTCATCCAAGTGTCATAAAATGAGCCAATCATAAAATGGCCAGACTGCATGAAGTTCATTATCTGATCCACTGACTTTTTCACAAGAATCAACTTATTTATAGTACAGTGCAGCATATGAGCTGCCAAGCCTCTGCATAGAGTAGTATTAAACTGTACAGAAAAAAAACATTTTGTAGCACATTAGTGAGATTCCATTAGTGTGTTTTCCTGACAAATGGCTCCCCTGCAGTTGTCTCAGCATTTCCTTGCCAGACAAGACCCATTTACTGCTTCATTTATTGATATGCAGTGGAAGTTATAGAATAAGTATCATATCAGTGAATCTAATGCAGTAACTCACACAGTTCTTAGAGACATAATGTCTGGAGAGCTTAAAACTAAACTAACTCTAGGAGATGTTTATAAGTATTGTGAATGAAGGAAACAAAAAAAACCCAAGAGTGATAATTTGATGATGGCGTTTTAATTTAATTTGAAGTAATGCAACCAAACTGCATGAGGGAAAGGAATGGAGGCACAATCAAACCTCTTAACCAACACTATTTTATCCTGCCATCAAATTGTTATAATTACCCAGTATTTGACCAGATGGCAAGTCATTTCTAAAGTCAGACCAGGTGTTCAAGATGCAGAGATAATCACAAAGCTGATGACTGTGGTGAAACTAATTAAAAAGTGTGTTGCAGTGGCACAGTGGTGCTGTGGAGAGACTGACCAAAAATAACAGGATAGAAAAGATGTAATGTACTACAACAAAGTGATTTGGAGAATAGCAAGCAAAAACAAACAGAATTTAATTAATTCAAATGATCAAGGTCAGAGGAGTACGCTAATAAACTATTGCATAATGCAATCTACATGGGGCTTTCTGGGGCTTTGTTTCTGTTTTCTAACACAAACATGAAGACAGAAGTGAAAGGCAGAACTAATAAAGATGAAAACTGTCAACCCCATCAGAAGAAGGGCAAAAAATGGGCACAGATGCACATCAAAATGAAATATGGGCACAAAAAATCCTTTTCATGCATATGAATGCTGATTACATGGCCACAGTTGGAAATTACAGAGGGCTTTATTCATTAAAGACGAACTATCTTCAATTAGGGTTTGCTTTCATGACAAAGCAACAGAGAAGCAAAGCAATGAAGTGCAGTGCTGCGCCTGCAGCTCCCCAGAGTGCGCTGCACCACGCACGCTTCTGCTTCATAGCTGTCTTCACCTTTCTGGGACCAAAAATCAATTCTGACATAAGGGAAAAACAAGAAAAAACATCAAAAAAAAAAAGCCACCAAAAAAAAGAAACAACTTTGAAAACAACCCCAGGAAATAAACATCGGGCCACACGGTAACTGAAATCCAAGTGCCTTATTGCCAGCTAGACGATACCAGTCCTCCCTGCCGGCTCAGTTTTTGTGATCATCTCTGGCTGCCTGCTCTAAAAATGTAAGTGTGAATGCTCACGCTGTGACCATCGCCCCGAGGAGATCACTAATTGGCTCAGTGCTATGCCCATACATGAAGCCTGATGCTAAGTGGTCCTGGACACAAGTAAAAGCTGAGACCTATTAAAGATAGCGCTCTGTGAGGCTTTTCAGGTAGGAAAAGGAGGTGCTTCTAGCTGTCCACCTTGTCTCTGTCCTCAATACCTGCCCCAGAGCCTTGGGACACATATGAGGGGCAAATTTGTGACATCAGTGGGCTGAGGAGGGCCTTGTGTCCCCGTCTCCAGTGAGTACCTTTTCCGTTAAAGAACAGTGAGAATTATGTGCACCCTGCATTGCTGTATTGAGCTGATGACATATTTCAGCACAGTTGCACGGGAGCTTTGCTAGCAATAGGAGGTAGGGTTTAGAGTCACTCTGCAGATTGTTTTTTTTTAATATCTGAAAGTTTTCATCCGTGTAAACTGGTCACATGCTGTACAAGATGGCTAACAGTGTTTGCAGTCCCATTCAGTTCTTCCAACATTTGGGAGAGCTTCTCCTTGCTGCAGTGTCTGCCTGTAGAAAAGTTAGGTATTTCTTGGTGTAGAGGTGTTAGGATTTAAGATAGGAACACACACCAGACAGAGCTGATAAATCACTTGGTAGTCCAATTAACTCTGCCAGTAGGAATTTTGCCTTCATGTTAGTACTAGCAATAACATCTTGTTGGCCTTTCTCTTGATTGGGGCTACAGACCGCAGAAACCTTGCTGCTACAATCATATACTTCTTCAGATGTTCTCTGAAAAGCAAGAGGGTCAATATGTTAATGGCTGTGAACAACTGATATCTGTGGTACCTTATTTAAGCACTGGTGTTCAGAGTAGAGTGAGATAAAAAACATAGTCTACTCAAATGTTAACTCATTTTTTTCAAAATCAGTTCTTTAGCTGGCTCAAAAACAGAAGATTCTTTTTTAATCCATTCAGTTCTTTCCTTTTTTAATTGTCACCAGATTTTGGAACTTTTCAGTCAACTTTACTTGTGACATTGGTGCTGGGAACACATTTCCTCAGTGGAATGTAGAAAAATAAAGAACCATAACTGGAAACAGGAGTGTAGACCACAGATACTGATGTAAATCTACGGAAAACTGTTCACACAGTTGAAAATACGGCCATATTCATTCCAGCAGTGCTTCCTCACTGCAGTATACAAGATATTTAACTTTTCCAGTGTTTTTAGCCTCCTAGGCAACTGGTATTCTGGCAAAACTGTTTACATTTCATACTCAGTGCTCTGCAGTTTCTAATGGATGTGCTTCTAGGAGCTGTTATGAGCACATATTCCAAGGACTGCAGCTGCTCTGCAAGCTGATGCAGGCTCAACGTCTCTCACCTTTGAGTCTTTCCTACCCCGGGATCTCCAGAAGCTGCCTGGACATGGGCCTGGGCACCCTGCTCTGGGTGTCACTGCTGGAGCAGGGGTTGGGCCAGAGGGACCCAATGGGCCCTGCCAGCCTCAGCCATCCTGCGAGTCTGTCTTTGTCTCATGTACCAGTAATTTTTCTACTCTAATTTCTTGCCAACACACTTCCTCTGTGTTCACACAAGTAGCTGTTTGCAATTTTTTGGAAAGAGGAAAATAAAGGTAGGTGTAAGGACTTCGGAAGCAAAAGCTTTTATATGAATTCGATCACAGGCTTGAAGTGAGCACATTGCTAACTAAGGGAAGTAGATTTCATGTTAATCTTCAGATTTGCAATCAAAATTTGGAAAGTTGAAGCCATGTACTCAGCCCTCTGCCCAAGATTACAGTGAACTGCAGAGGTTTTTAGGGGACACACAGTGAATTTTTGCTGTTCAACAGGCCTTAACACCTGCTCACATTTACACATACAAAGTGAGGGAAAGTCCCTTTCTCATTCTGATCCTGTTGCACAATGATCTCTGCTGTTTACTAGCAGTAACATTGTGCAGAAATCTGGAATACTAAGGTCTGCTTCTTCCTTACCCAGGAGAAAATAGCTGTGAATGTCATTTTCCCTAGATCAGGTATGTGCCTTGACTTTTAAGCATAAGGTGCAAGTTAAAGAAAGGAAATACAAAGCGAGAACAGGAAAGGCAAGAATGTGTTTTGTGTTTGCCTTTTCATAACTGACCATTTCCTTGTGTTACAAATATGCAACAATAATAATCTCTGGCTGAATAGGATATTACTGTCAACCTGCTGCTGATATATCTGTACGAGACCTTCTTGTTGAGTTTTGCAGCCAGATTCAACCTCGGATGGGCTTTGGCTTTCCAAACTCCATCCCTGTTTCAAGACCCTGGGAGTGTCCCCCCTCCTGGAGGTCTGACCACAGGAGCTCAAGACCAGTTTAGAACTGGTATAACCATCTCATTCAGACTGTGTTTCCATATTCCTCCTGATTCTCTTGTCCCTGCTTCCACTTCTTGTACACTTAATTTTTATGTCTAATTTTCATCGGGATCTCCTTGTTCATCTATCCAGCTCTCATGGACCCTTTAGGACTGTATTCCATGGGACTCTTCCAATGACATCTTTGAAGAGGACAAAGTCTATCCCAAGTGAGGAAAACAGAGGTCCTAAGAGATCTCTGAGTCTCCTCTCAGACAAACAGGAGGTCACCAGCCGTTTACTAAGATTAAAGTACTCTCGATATTCATCTGGCCCTAAGCTCACAGGTATGGTTTCAGATAACTGTCACTTACTCTGTGAGGAATTCGCATCATTTCAGTAATTGTTTTGGATTTCCATTTTCATAATAAATGAAATTCATATAAATAAATAAAATTCATATTTTGAACAGCAAAGTTTGAGGCAAGCTGTTTTTCCCATCAGGGAACTTAGATTCTCCGTGCTGATCCCCTGCTAGTTTCACAAAAATGCAATCCCGCTGGCTTTGTGAACGGTATCAGCCCTGCAAACAGTGAAGAACCTGCTCAGCTGAGACAAGTTTGTGCTATTTAAATTTTAATGCATGCTCAAGGACCTTAAAGTCTGGCCCCGCATCAGATTAAGCCCAGTCCAAGTAGACGTAACCTACTGTCATATTTACATATGTTAATTCTGTGACAAAATGGAGAAAAGCATCTCAGTAATAACTTCACTCATGCTAATCAAACCAAGGTGTCTAGAGAGGATAATTGCTCTATGACCTTGCTGCTTCACAGTGAATGACCTTGTAAGATTGGAGTGTAGAGGTGGTTGAAAATGTTCTGGTAGAAGGCTTTTCCATTAGAGAGTGATCCCAGAACTGAGACATCGCACAAAAGCGTATAGGTTATCCAGAAGATTTTAACACAAAATCATTGAAGTTGGTTTGAATAATTTCGCAGCTCTCAGCTTAATGTGATCACAAAGCTCTATTTGAACTGGTGCATCAAGATTTGAAATGCACGAGACACAATATAAAGTTCAAAGAAAGAAACTTAAGAGTGAACATTTTAAATAAAGTCATGTCAGTGTTTCCCACACTTCTTAACTTGCTCTGTGAAAAAATAAAAATTACTTGTAACTAACAACATAGTGAACTAATGAAAGGTAGGATGATTTTAATTTTTTTAACTAGAGATACTTGAAGGAGTGTATTACTAATGAAAAAAGATAAGGACCAACATCTTCCAGATAGGTAAAACTGTGTCAATTTAATTATTTGGGACTTATAATTTATGTAATTAAGGCAATGAGATGACAGCAGTATTCTCATGGTTTAGGAGGAAGAAATACCTGTGTTCTGCAGAGAGAGGAGATGGTTTATCAAAGACTGAGGATAATCAGCATATTTACATACACACTTTTATGTTTAACTGCCAATTTCTGTTTCCCAATTAAAGTGGTTTATTTGACTGTTATCTTTAGCTAATTAGTACTTATTTTAGGGAGTGAATAAAGAGTAGGTTTCATGGGAAAGTAAAACCATTGGCTGCAAGTAGGAGGAATAGCTTGGTGGCTGATAGAGAATTGCCCCATATAATGAATTCCTATGTGTTTTGTAATGTAACCTAATCTCTCATGCAGCTACTAAACTCCCAGATGGCCCAGAGAGGCATATACTCATCAGGTGACATATTAGCCAATTTAAAAGATAATTAGTAAGTACCACTCCTTCTGTATTCTTTAAGCTTTAGGAAGATTCACATTCCAGTCTTTTATGTACCGGCCTCCAGTTGAAAACATATGGAGTAAATATCTTTTCTTTCTCTTTTTTTTTTTTTTTCTGAAGGTGCTGCTTTCCAGCTGCTCCCACTGGCTTCAGCACCAAACTCCCTTCTTAAAGACGCTGCTATGCACTTTTGCTACTGTGGCTTTGTTTTTCCAAGCATCTCCACTTATTAAGGTAGCCCCACCCTCAGGATTACTGCTATTGCAGATGGCATTCCAAGTTTCAGACTACGGACAATTTATTTTTTTTATATCAACAGTCCCAATGCTTTACATTGCTGACACAGTGAATGAGACAGGTATGATGCTGTTATTGGAGGATCTCGATGTTGTGTATGTTCTGGCATCAGGGCAGCCCAAAACTTTGGTGACATTTTTCACCAAAATAACAAGAAAGATGAGGAAAGTCTAGGAAATGGGCCCAGAGTCTGGCTTAATTCTGAATCAAAATATAGACCTGACTTCTCTGGGTTCCTGTCTTCTTTGGCAAGTAGATAAAAGCTGAGTAGCTTCAACAAACGGGGTGTATAACTGTGTGTAGGTAGACAAGGATAGCTCTCCCTCAGGATTCAGACTGCACAGACTCTGAACCAAGGGGCACAGCTGCTCTGTTCTGGTGAAAGCAGATCACTACATTCCGCCCTCCAAAGCATCTCAGCCTAATTTCCCTCCCCAGGCAGAAAATGATAAAAGGTGTGAAGCCCTGGGAGAAGTATACGGGAGGAAGGTGCTGGGATCTGACCCTTCACTCTGAGGTTTTCAGACAATTTGACCTAGATCTGTTTTTCAGACCTCAGGTGTTCTACAATTAATTTTCCCATTGAATATGTGCACATATTCCAGCAACTGTTTGCAGCCTGGAAGAGGTTTAAGTTCAATCAGCACACGCAAAATAGTTGCTCATGCTGGATTCAGCTGTCTGTTTAGATCTTTTTATCACAGGATTTCCTTCTTCTATTTTTTATCCCATTGCTTTTAATTCATAAGAACATTTTTTTTCCTGTTTGCTTATACCTCGGTGCCAATTTTCTGCCATTAAAATCTCAACAGAATCATTATATAGGCATTTTTTGAAGCAGGAAACTCCATTTGAATACACTGTCACCCATCTATCACTTAGTTTCCTATATGTGCCTGAGCAGCAGTATTCAGCAGCAAAGTCCTGAGTCTGCCTCCAGATCTATAGTTACATCATGCTAATACTTTTCATGTCATTCACCTAGACCCACAAACAGACAGATCCACCTGTTTGCTTTGCAGCTTGTGGTTCCTGCTGAGTGTAGTGACACGCAGGTACCTTTGTGGGCCTTGCAGCTTATATATATCTTCATTTCCTTAACTCATGAGAGGTGGATGACAGACATGTTTGCAAAGAGCTGTGGATGCAAAGTGGTAACACTCTTCACAAATGAGGTAGAGGAGAGTCCTGGGAGTGGTTTAGACTCACCCAGCAGAACCAGTTATCTCCTTCACCTCACATTAACCAGTTACAATTTCAACAGGAAATTATAATTAGGCCAAAAGTAGTTCTCATGCAGTCAGGCTTTATGTAGGGCTTAGGGTATTAGAAAGATGTGTACAGAAGTGAGGGTAAGCACACGGTCAGGCACCCACAGCCATCAACAGAATTGACAATTTGGCTGCTGGGTCAAAACTGTGCATCAGGAGCAGGAGGGAGTGGGGTGCTCGCAGGCGCTCGGAGCAGTCAGGGGAGCAGGTGGCTCACCAGGCACCGGTCCCACTCCTCAGATTCAGGATCTCAAGCTTTACAAGATTTCTCAATGGCTCTGCCATTTCCAAACTCTGTATTTAGAGGTCAGTAATTGCACACACTGCTGACATGGGAAAAGGAGGAAAAGACGCAGAACATTCCCCTTCCCGCTGTCAGAAGTACCAAACAACCTCAGCTCCAGCAAATTTCAGTGGGCTGGCAGGGAGCTTGAAAACACCACCACTGACATTTCTGTCCATGCCTTCACTTGGAAGAGGTCCCAACAGTAATCACCTAGGCGTCTGTTGTGGGCTGCAGAAACGCAGAGAAATATCTGGATTTCATAAGCTGCTGCTTCTGCACTCCTTCAAGCTAAGGACAGCCGTATAGATTTCTGTAAAATACCAGTGAAAAAAAAGCTCTGAGACTTAGAGGTGAAATTTGTCACAGCTGTGAATGTATACAGCCAAGTGTTAAACCCTTGAAAAGAAGATTAAATGTGTAAATGAGAGGCATTTCAAAGAGACAGCAACAGAAGTCTGTGGCAGTAAAAATTAGGCAAACCCTGTAAAAGGTGTTATTCTGAAGAGAGAACTTACAGATTCCTGTGAATGGAGCAAAGTTGAAGCCGTAATTATTCTTGTTCGGGGACTAGCAGCTTTGCCTATTGAAAGCAGATTGTTTACAAAAATTGGTTTATGCTAAGCACGTTATGTTTATGAAGCTCTAATGATCACAGAATTGATGGCTTAAATATTAAAAGACTAAGTTGTAGCTGTGCGCTGCAGAGCACAATTATTGGCCTTATAATTTATAATGAAATTATGAATCAGGTTTGTGCTCAGATATCTGTGGCATTGAAATGAATGAATCTAATAGAAGGTCTGCTGTCCTTGGTATCTTCAGAGATCCGCCAAAAGTTTTGAATTATGCTTTGCTTATTCGAATGGGCAGCTTTTGGCCTTTAACTTTTGAGACAGATTCCCTAGTAGAAACAACACGGTTATGCTGACCTCTACCAGCCGAGAATCTGTCTCTTCAGGATGCATCACATCTTCATGTCACAAGAGGAAAAATAAATAAATGAAAGTCAGTCAAGGTGGTGGAAGGGGTGTGGGTGAGAGCCTGCCACCACTGCTCCCTCAGTAAGAGCTCCAGTATTTGCTGCAAAGAGCAGAAACAATTCTCCCTGAAATCAATAGAAACAGCCACGCTGACTTCAGTGGCAGCTGCATCAGGCACTGATGACCAGCTCTGGTGTTCAGAGATGTTTGATCAATTTTCAGACAGAGAAAGGGTGTGCAGCATAACACAGCTCGGGCCTTAAGAGTAAGTTCAGGTACGCCTCGTTTGTGAGCAATTCTTTGTAATGTATATTCTGCAATACCATATTTGTGGATGTGTGTGGTAAGAACCCACAGCAGTAATGCAGCGCCCAAAAGAATGAGGCACATCTCAAACAAAATAAGTTGAGAGAATTTTAAGGAAGTTCAGCGCTAATAATCTGAAAACTCTGTACAGAGTACTCAGCCAATGTGGAAAGAATGATGCATAAGATTTAGGGAATAATTATATTCATGAAATTAATGGATGAAAGCTTATATATTGCAGGAGTCTCCTCCTAATCAGCATTCCTATAAATTATGAATAACATTCAATTTAGTGTGACTCTACAGAGAAGACAGTGCCCTTAATCTTCAGATGGATTTCAAGCTTGTGCCCTTATTAATCAGAAGGGAAGGGAGTTCTTTTCAATATGTTTTAATTTTTTTCAGGAAACAGAAAAGAAAATCAACACATTTTAGGCAAAGAGCAGAAGTGAGATTTCTTTCCTAGTACCCCAGCAATGAAGAAAGGGAGAGTTTGCACGCTTATCTGTGACAAAACTAGTTAGAAAGAAAACAAAATGTTCATCTTTTGCATCCTGGTTCTGTTTTAAGATTCAGAGGTTATCGTTGCTTTCAATTCAAGTAGAGCTTCTCTACTTTTGATATTAATGGATGAATGTTTTAAATTCAAATCTCAGATCAGGTCAGGATGGGGCTCGATTCTGTTGAGTAGTGACAAAACACACCATTTCTCCTTGTTCTTCTGACATTCTTTCACGGCTGTAACTAATGACGCATGTCATGTAAGATCAGTTGAGTTTCAATACAAGACTGTGCTGAACTGAGATTGTGTTTGAAATGAGGATCCTTAGGCAAAGTTGTCTGTATCTGTACAAGGCAACAAGGCCCTTCATGTTTCAGACCTGACCTGTAATTATAGCTGCAGGTTCAGATTCAAGTCAAATGATTCAGTACAAAGGAGTTAAAAATTTGAGGAGATTATGCTTTGAGGTTCCATTACTAAATCCTGTTTCCCTCTCCCTCTACACAAGAGTGTTTTACGGCTTTTTTATTATTATTTTCCATTATAAGCAGCGCTTTTCTGGTCCCCTTTCCTCTTTTCCTCTCATAACTCCTGAATGAATTACTTTGTTCAGACATTAAAAAGCTGCAAGTATTATAATAAAATTGCTTAAAATCTTTGGAAAGAAGCACCAGAGCACACAGCTTTGCATTCCAGATCGTAAAACCAACACAAATAATTTAGTTCAAATTGGGAGGACTGTAGCTGACTGTTCACCAGAGGGGCCTGCCGCTGATCCATATTTTATGGAACGTACATTTTTAATGACCAAGGAACGGCTTTCCATTTTGAAATGAAATGAAATACTGATTGTGCCGTAATTTGGAAAAAAAAAAGAAAAAAAAGAAAAGAAAGAAAGAAAGAAAAAAGAAGAAGAAATCTCTCACCACTCCTGGTTGCAATGACACACTTGATTGCTCCTTCCCTGCACAGGTCAGTTATATTTTGCCTCATTTTTCCCATCCCCAAACAGCACAACGTTCTCCCTTCTTTTTCCCTCCTCCTCCCTCCTATTGCTCTTTCTCCCAAACTCTTCCACATACCCCAGAGCCATAGCTCCATCTGCATGACATGCTCTGAGCAAGGGACAGCACTGTCCATGGGCTGCTGCCCTCACCTCCAGGGACAGTGGAACAGAAGCATCTGGACAAGGCCTCAAGTTGCACCAGGGAAGGTTCAGGCTGGGTGTTAGGAAATATTTCTGCCCAGGGAGGTGATGGAGTCACTGTCCCTGGAGGTGTTCAAGAAATACGTGGATGTGGCACGGAGGGACATGGCTCAGTGGGCATGGTGGTGATGGGCTGGTGGTTGGACTATGTCTTTTCCAACCTTAACGATTCTATGAACAGATTTTCCCTACCAGCATTCATCTTTGGCCATCCGTACTGGACTCCTCCAGCCCTCCACTCTCCAAAAAGGAGTGTTATTCAGAAACCAGGACCCTGCTGTAAATTCACCCTTCTCTCTGCACTGGACCCCTTTGGGCAGGGCAGCCCGAAGGCAGTTGTTGCCATGGGTCGAACAAGTGGGGTCTGTGCCACCAGCTTAACCTGTCATTCCTGGTTTATTTTGATTTAAAGGAGAGACTCTGCTGTTCTCAGATCACCTTTCGCTCTTATAAAGGGTGGTGAAGATTGATGGCATTGGCAAAACAACAGAAGGAAACGTGAACTGCACATGCCAGCTCCCTGCCCAGTCTGAAGAGAAACTTTCTCCTTTCCCGAGCACCATACAAACGCCCAGTCATCCGTTCCCTAGCAGGAATAAGGGAGAAATTATCCCAGCACCTGGCACGTCGCCAGCCTACCAAAAGGCTCCGTATACTGTACACAGCGGCATTTAATTTTGCATATTTTGCCTCCAAACACCTCTGCAGGAGCCACCTCCGCGTCTCTTCCAGCGGCCCCTTGCGAAAGGCAGAGCTCAGCGAGCCGGTTCCCAGGCGGGCACCCCTGGGCACGGCTCCGCCCGGCGCTCGGCGCCCGCTCCCGGGAGGGCGACGCCGGGCGGGGGCCGCGCCGCGCCCCAGCGCCGCTCCTCTGCCGCCCCCTTGCGGCGCGCCCGCTCCCTCCGCACCGTCACCCACACGGGCCCCGAGCTGCCGGAGTTCGGGGAGGGTTTGGACAACACTCTCAGACGCAGGGTTTGGATTTTAGGTGGTCGTGTGTGGAGCCAGGAGTTGGACTCTATGATCTTTGTGGGTCTTTCCCAGTTCAGGATATTCTGTGGTTCCACAATTCTGTAACTCAATGATTCTGTGAGTCAACGATTCTATGAGGCAATGATTCTATAAATCTCTTCTGAAGGAACGGTACCTGCACAGAGCGCAAAACCTTTGACTCTTCTTGGGCTGCTCTTCCCATACTCTTTTCATTCTGCTCACAGAAGCACAAGTGACAAAGCCCTTCCAGGCAGCTGCGAGACTCTGTGTACTTTAAAAAAAGAAAGATCACCCAGCAGTTTGTTGTTCTAACGAAACTTAGGAAAGATGGATGAACTAATAAATTCCAGTGATAGCATCTAGGCAGCGGTTGTCAGTCCTATCTTAAATCTGATGGTAAATGGGATATGGTTATTCCACTCCGAATCGTTCCTGGAGGATATTTGGATTCAGGGCCCTCTGTTAGCTGCATCTCAGCTAATTTTGTATTATAGAAAGTAGCAGCACGGAGATCAGCAGACAGTGCAATTATTTACATCCTGCTGACACAATCTTCTGGTGCAACAGCATGTCAAAAATGGTATTTCACATTTGGTGAGTCATATGCCTTCCCAAATCTGCAGCTCCAAATCTGCATTTTGGACCAATCCTTCCTCTACGCACTGGATTGCTGGTTGTTCAGTTTAACGTGCATGCTCACCAATCACGTCCCGGCAGTTCTGTGCAGAGGAGGCTTGGTTACATCTTTGCGTCCTGCAGAAGTGCTGTACTTTGCTGAGATAATAAATCTGGAATCGAGAGGGAACACTTAACCAGCTCCAGAAGGTGGCATCTCTCTCCCCATTCAAGTGTGTGATTGATATATAGGAGGTGAGAAACTGACTCCCAGGAGGACGATGAGGGAAGCCTAATGCTAGTTTTACATCACGGTTAACCTGTAATTTGAATCCATTTAAGTTTGGAGATTTGATGAACCTTTTCAAATGTACTTTCATTCAGATACAGATTGATTTTAAAATATGCTAGCTGGCTCTGCTGAGGACAAGTGGTGCTTCTAATCAGTCCTGCCACAAAACTAGATACTGTTTACATACTCCAACTGCAGGCATCCTTGACTTCTGCAGACTTGCATTCTGCAGATTGGTACTGCTTTCTTCTTACGGTGCTGTTACAGTATTATAAAAGCAGGAGACTCATTTGCCAGCATTAGTAACATTTTTATTCTTCTTTTTTTTTAACTGTTCTGTGTATTCCTGGCATGCACATGGCTTGGTAGAAATGCTTACTAATTGGTGTTACTGCTGCGCTCCGATGCAGGGTGTATTGTGAGAACGGACATACTAGAGGGAAAAAGTAAATCAATGACTTTCTAGCAGTCTGTACACCATTTTCCAATATCTTCTACTCTATGTCCAATTCAACATTCCAAAGGAGGCAAGAAACTGGGTGAAAAATCAATGGAAATAACATTACTAACTGCAGTATTATATGTTACATATATTATGTGTACACAGTGTGTATCTAGATAGTTTTTTGTAGGTATTTATATAATATATGTATATATATATTCCCTCTTTCTTTCAGAAGAATCCCAGCATGGTGAAAAATTCCTGCAGCTGGTTCTGCCAGGGTTGTAGCAGGGCTTGGAGCAGCTCAGACCTTCAGTGTTGAGGCAATACCTGCCCCAGGGTGTCCAAAAGCAAACAACACAACTTGAGATAAAACCACAAAGAGGCAAAACTGTGTCAACAGGCAAGGTCACAAACCGTATCAGGTGGGGTCTGCAAGTTCAGTCACTTGCAGAGGAATTTTGGACGACACTTGAAAGGAGGACCAAAAGTAGTAATTTGTTATCTGTATTCAAAGTTTCAGCTTCTAAAAGCAACAAGTTTCTGCTTTCAGTGACACTTGAATAACAAACACAACTTTTTTTTCCATTCTGGAGCATTGGGTTAGCTCTGACTCACACGGAAAAAAATTCTCCTATGTGGTGATACACTGTGCCCGCAGTTCTCAGCACCTCTTCGTCACAAGGGAGAAGGCTCCTTGGGAGCTGTATTACTTATTTCAGCGGACAGCAGTGGGATAGGCAAGGGCAGCATTCTTTTAACACGTACACGGATTTGAGCTGATTGCTTTTAGGTCTGCAGCTAATTAGGAAATCTAGAAACCTGTGATAGCAATCTGCCAACTTCGAGAGAAAACCACTGCAAGAGGAGACACTGCAGTAACCCAGACCCCTCTGCGTGCAGCTCTGACTGTTGTTGGGGACGCGCAGTTAAACCCGCGCCTCTGCTCTCCCTCTGCCTCACACAGGGGAAAACACAATCGCGGACAGAAACCTTCCCCCGTTTCGGTTTAACTGTTTGTCCGGCAGGTGGAACCCTGCTCCTTCTTTTCCTGCAGCTGACGGGCGTGAGAGCACCAGCGAGGGCAGCTCCCTGCTCGCCCTCCTCAACCCCGCTCCTGCAGTCAGCATCCCATAAATGTAGAGCACCTTTCAAAAAAGGGGGGATAAAGCTGCCTCCTGTGGGCTGCTTTTCATTGCCTGACAGCAAATGAAGTTCTGTAAAACTATAAAAACAGAACAAGACATTAAGCTCTTTTGACAAATGTGTGCTTGTTTTCCCTCCTGTCTACAGGTAAGTAGGTCATTTATGAAGCCATATGTCATTTTCAGAACAGATTCACACTGCCTACATCATTTTTTTCCAACTTAGCTACATGCCTCTCACAGAATTGCAGAATCACAGGATGGATGAGGCTGGCAGGGCCCTCTGGGTACCCCTGGCCCAACCCCAGCTCCAGCAGGGACACCAGAGCAGGGTGCCCAGGCCATGTCCAGGCAGCTTCTGGAGATCCCCAAGGCAGTCTCCAGCATTTTCCTTTCCAATAAGCAAGACAGAGCCTCCTTATGTCCTGCAGCAGAGGGTGTGTTTGTCTGGTCACACTGGGAGACGCCACAGGAGTCATAATGGTAAGCAGCAATGGTACAGGGGCACCCCAACACCACTTTCCCATCTGTAAGCACAGAGTCTCCTGCTCTGCAAAAATGAGATGCTGGCCACAGTCAGAGCTGAAGCTAAAGTACTATCTCCAAACTGTGGAAATGCACATCAGAAGAGGGGCTCTGCACTTTGACTGTGGGAGGTGAAGA
This sequence comes from Penelope pileata, assembly GCA_013396635.1. Lineage (NCBI taxonomy): Eukaryota > Metazoa > Chordata > Aves > Galliformes > Cracidae > Penelope > Penelope pileata. The sequence continues at coordinate 47,081 of WBMW01003632.1, read as the reverse complement.
TCTGGCAGAGGAGGAACAGAAGGCAGGAACCCCCAGTGGGAAGGCTGCCCTTGCCTCCCATGCAGCCCCTCTTACCAATGGAGGGTGAACTTGGCTCCTTTCTGCCATCTCTGCTAAGACCCCAAAGGCCAGCAGTGATGCAGAGAGCATCTAGCCAAACAGTCACTGATTTGAGTACTATCCTTTAAAGCCTGAGCATTCAACACCTTTCACAGCACCTTTCTCATTTAAGCACACTGTTAGACAATTGCTTTTTCTAATATTGTTCCTTTATTATTACTTTGTTTTCTCACTCTCTTTTTCCATGTTCCACATGGGGAATGACTCATTAATCTCACTTTGAACACATCAAAATATTCCTTCTGTTTGTCCTTTTAACATTATTTGACTGGTTAATGTAAAATAACAATCAGTTCTTCCCCTTCACCTGCCAGTTAATTGCTACTTGTATTTCTGTTAAGCCCCTTCCTCAGCCAAGGTTTTCTCTCCTTCTATCTTTCCATCTTTCTGACTTTCTGTCTTTCTTTCTGACTTCCTGATAAATTAGCCCCTCTCACCTCTGGCATGACTTTAACGATATGTAACCAACAAGATACATCCTAGAACCAAGAGAACAGTTTTTCCTCACCATCTCACCTCATACGTGATCTCAGGTCCTCCCTATCCCCTCCACCCAGCTGCATGTTCCTTTTCTTTTTAAGCTGTATTGCATTGCAATCACTCACGTATGCGTTACTGCACCAGAGACTTTTCCCTCCCATTGCATACATGTGTATCATGTTGATTTTTCTCCAGATGGATCAGCTCCATGTTTCCAAGTTCAGCATCGCTGCTTCCCCAAGAGTACTTGCACTTTCAGACACCCCCCAGTCTCTTCCCTGGGAAGCTCTTTCACTCCCAAGGCCTTCGCTGTCTAATGCTCTTGCTCCTCTTTGTTGTCTTCCTTTCTTCTCTCCGACTGACCTACCATTACCTGGATTGCCTCAAAAGAACAGATGATGTAAAGAATGAGAGATGTAAGTTTCAGGCTCTTTTTGAATTATTGCTTTGTTATTCATTATTCTTCATGAACTAGCACTTTATTTTTAGATAAAGTTCAGACTGAAGTTTAGCTATGGAAGTTTACATCATATATAAGTCCTATAAGCCTTCTACCAAAATTTTTGTTTTCTCTCTAAATATTAAGGGTATTTTTTTAATTTTGTCACTACAAAGTATTTTATATTTTTACATAGTAGGCTATTCTTTATGCCTTGCTATAAAAGTGCTGTATTTTGACATAAAATAAACAAGATAGGCAACATACCTAACTCCATTCTGTTCTGATGGTCTTTCTTTTTGTATTTCCCAAACTATTTTTTTTTAATCAGATATAATAGTGCTAGGTGTTTATCATTTGGTTAGAAGGAATTTACAGCTGAGATTTTTCACTTCCTATCTCTGGTCTTCTATGACTGACTGATGGCTGGAGCTCAATTCTCACAATACGTCTAGGGAGAGTCTTAAGAAACTCTTATTAATAGTATTACTCAAAAGTAAAGATACTTCTTATGAAAACAATTTGAAAAATGTGTGTTCACATTTATATACTTAGTGAAGTATGATGTGTATTCAGTGAAAAATGTATATTCATGGTGTACAAAAGTTATTTCAAGAATCATCTAAAATTATTCAATCACAAGGAACTAGAAGAACTCCCCTGTCCTCTGTTACAAAGGACCACAGGTCTCTGAGCATGACTGTAGTCAGGACTCCTGCCCACTTGGCCTCAGCTGTTTGTTGGCGCAGCCAGCTCTGGCCCTCCACCTATTTTTTCCTTTTGGCATTTCTGTGAGTTTTGAATTTGGAAAAGCTCTCTAACCGGCAGCGTTTGTATCTATTCACACAACAAACCTCACGTGCAGCAGCATCAGTGCAGATTTGCTCTGGTGCCTTCCATTGCCCTGCTACAGAAAGAACAAGTCTGGTTCTTCCCTTCCCTTCTATACCAATGTACAAATCCTCTCAGCTCCCGAGAGGGATACGCTATGTAAACAAACAAAGAGCAGAGATCGCTATCAGGGAAGCTAGATACATCCTTTGAATATATTCTTCAAGCAACAGTGTCTCTGCAAAGGCTGAAGTCACTTGCAAGGGAAAGGAAGAGCCATGCACGACAGACGGCAGATATATCATTTTGGTAACCTTCACAAGAATGAGATAGCGCTGCATAGAGTAAGATATTGATTTGTTACACGTCAGCTCCACTGTGGTAACTGCTTGTGTTTACCACAAAATAACTGAGAGGTAGCTTATCCCTCAGAGAAAGGGAGATAAAGCCGCCTCAGGTTTACCAGTAAGGCGAGATATGTCAGGAAGCAATAGCGGCAGAACAGCTAACAGTAAATCCACTCCATTCTGAATGAGGTACCCATGCCTGTAAACACCTCCAGAGATGTGTACAAAATCGTTGATGATTAGGATGTATCAGCGCCTAAGCTGAACTGGAAGCAAGTGCCTATCTTCAGTAGCAGGCTGTGGATGCACTTTTCTTCCCAGGTCAGTGAAGTTTTACACTGAGTGCAACAGTTCATCCATGATAGGCACTCAATGTTTGCAATATGTTAATAACTTCCACTGACATTAAGCTTGAATTGTGAATTGGAAGCTAAATAATCTTCCTCAATTTTCTCTTGCTTTATCTTATTTTGTTGTAAATGGCTGTTTGCTGCTGTTAGGCTTGGAGGCAGGGAACAAAGTAAGTAATGTGGTTATGTCGTTTTTGCCTTTCCATTTGTGGATATGAAATATATTTGGTGAGATGCAAAATCATTATTAGTGGAAATAGTGAAAAGCTGGGTTAGCAACAAGTAAAGGTAGAGATTTCACTTTCAGCACTTGTGCACAGCAGACGAGTTCTGAGCACCGCTGTAATGACTGCAGAAATATTAGCAATGCCGATGGCTGCTGATGAAACCTGGGAGGTCTGCATAGCTGACCTCTGCAGACATCATGCTGCAACATCACTTCCCAATAACACAGCATACAAAGAAATTCTTGGGAGTCCAAAATGCAGATCAGCAGCAGAATGAAAGGATCTGTGATTGCATGTCCAGATGCATCTGCCTGCTTCCAGTGCCTCTAGTACTTTGTTACAGCACCATGTGGGCCTTATCTGCCAATATTTGAAGCAAATCTACCTCTGAGATTTTATGGAAACATAGTATTTCACAATCCACATGTATAACTCACATTTGTGTGTTTCAACACTTGTAACACTCCAATGTTTTTAACGAAGATGGACAAACATAGAAGAAAACACTTCAGCACAATCCATTTACCCCTTCGCTATCATCATCAAATTTCAATACCTCAAATCAAACATTAAATGCTTCATTTTACTCATTACTTTTAATGCGGTAGTCTGGAATTTCTAAAAACAACTAATACACAATGCTCTATCTTAAAAAATGCCATAACATCAGGATTGGTGGGCCAAACTTGGGTTCTCTATCGTGAATATAAGGCGAAACAGACTGAATAAGTGCATTTGTTCATAATCCATCTTCTGTAAGAAACATCAGCTAGAGAAACATTTAGCAAAACTAGACAGCATTGATGGATTAGACAGACAGGATTTACACCTGGGGAAAAAAAAAAAAGAGAGAGAGAGATAGAGAGGAAGAAAGAGAGAAAGAAAAGCAAAGGAAAGAAAGAATTAAAGAAAGAGAAAAAAGAGTGAAAGAAAAGTAAAAGAAAGAAAGAAGGAAGAAAAGGAAGAAAGGAAAGCAAGAAAGAAAGAAAGAAGGAAGGAAATAAAGAAAGGAAAGCAAGAAAGAAAGCAAGAAAGCAAGCAAGAAAGAAAGCAAGAAAGCAAGCAAGCAAGAAAGAAATTCTAAAACATCTTTGCCTTTCTAAAAAGCTGAAGAAATCATCAAGTAACCACAAAGACCGTTCATTTTCCAGAAATCTGGGGAACGGATGAAGCAGCTGAATTATTCCAGTGGAATTCTGGAAGGCACTTCCATTTACCCTGCTGGAAGACAATCACACATTTTTTTAGCAGCTTCACGCCTCCATGAATATAAAGCAGATGTACAATTGCTTCCAGTGTCAAACTCTACTCACCAACTGTAAGGACTGGATCTTCATTAGGAAATAATTTTATAATACCCAAGAACTCGTTCTCACCTATGCTGAGTGATCCACGTCCCTGAGAGGAAAGCAGGGAGGACTCCAGGAGTGATGAGATCACACCTATTAGCAGGTGGGCAACTCTCTAATGTGGTGTCAGTAAATAAAGTAACTCCAGACTGCTCAGGGAAGGGGAAGGTAGGAAAGGGATGGGTAGCACTTCTCTTTAGGGCAAAGGCAAGTGAAGTGAGGCAAAGATCTCTGCCTGGAGAGGTGGGAGTTACACTGGGGGATTCATCTTCTAGGGTAGGGGGAAGCTGTCCTGACTGGAGCAGGAAGATAAAATGGGGACTGTATGGCAGCAGGGGCACAGGGAAGGAATGATAGGCAGGCAGGGAAGCTGTTTCCCACTGTGTTCTCTCCTGCATCTCCATCCTTTTGTTGCTGAGCAGAGCTTTCCCAGACAGTGCTTATTACCAGCCAGTGATTTATAGCCCTCTTTCTCTCAGATGAACCAAAACATGTCTCTGCTGATGGACCGTGTTCTGCAAAGCATGAAGTTTTGCACTACAGCTGCTCTGTGTTATCACCTACAAAGCAAATGTGGGAATATTTATCTGTTTTTTTTTTTTAATACAACAAATATATTTTCACAGATTCTCTTGACAGAACATGTTGCTAAAGAGAGCGTGTTCAGCTTTCCTGAACAAAGTACTTTTAGAAAAGAGAGATGTTAAAAAGCTGAAGAATCAAAGGTGATTTTTTAAAAAATAAAATAAGATCTCAAATCGATCTGTGATTCTTTCCTGTCACAGCTGCTCTAATATCTCCATTACGATATTGCCCACTAGCTCCTTCTTACTAAACATGGCATTACCAAGAGGAGATGGGTCATATTAACCAGTAGGTTCAGCACAGTAATGGAAAACAAGTAATGTTATACCATGTGAGTAGGCACGTTGCATGCTAGTGACAGAACATGAGCCCCCTCTATGGAGTGGAAGTTGAGTCAGATATTAAATAGCATTGAAGTTCTAGCACTCTGGTGATTGATGAAAACTTAACACTACTTCTTACAAAGCTGATAAGAGCATCTTCCTTAAATGTCCATTGCGCCATTTCCATTCGTACAACTTGTTCACTGAGAAGTGTTAATAGATGCCAGGAAGTCAGACCATTTGTTGTAAAATGCATTTCCTTATAATTTTCTCTTGGAATTAAGCAGATTGCCACAATCAATTCTTGGATATATAACTTGATGCATGTTTCTATTGATTCTCAATCTAAATAAATGAAGCAAGCATATTTCATTGTGAATAAGACTTTGAGAATCATCAAGTATCTCTTCACTGTTTTAGAGGAAACGCTTTCTTGACAGTCTCCTTTTGAAACAGGCCACTCTTACATGTCTATGCACTCAATTACAACTTAGCAGCTTTTTGTGATCTTTTGTAACTTGAAACCTCCTGCCACAATCACCATGCTAGTTTGCTTGACTGAGAAATGTTTATGATATTACATGCCAAAGAACTATTTTCAATATAGTTGGCAATTGCTATTATTAATGCACCTTTACTGATCATGTTAAACAAACACATCTTCGCCAGTTGCCTTCTTTGTCTTTTGTCATGTGAATTATCAACAAGCAGAATGCTTCTCCCATATCTCAGAGCTCTTGCTCTCGGCCAAATAAATCCCCCTATCCTGATTTTTTTCTACTGAAATGAGGCTACTCCTCTTTACTCTACTTCTTCTGAAATCCATATTACTTTTGAGGCCTATAAAGTATATCTAGAATAACAACATCTAGCTGCCAAATGTAAATGAGTGGCTTTCTTTGAAATGTACGTATGTGCTACTAATAAACATCATTCTTTAGCATTTAGTAGAAACTACAGTAAATACATATATAGGTATAGTATTTTATGGCTGCTACGAAAATAAAATAAAAAAGGGCTTCAAATGTATTAAGATTGAAAGGAATGTTCTTATCATTAATTTCCTTTGGGCCATCTTGACCAATCCTAGAGTCCACTGGGGAAAAAAAAAAAAAAAAAACAGCAAAAGTGATACTGAATCCAGTATGGCAGATATTTAAATTTTTAATTTTTAGCTGTCTAAAAAATATAAATGCAAAAAGAAAGAAGAAAAATGCAAAACAACTGAAGTAATAAAACAACTGCAACTCAATACAGCCGCAAAGGGATAATCACCATTCTGGCAAACACTAAAATGAGATTACAGCCCCTGAAGTACTGAAGTAATCCACCTGAAGTACTCATCTCTGATAGAAACCCTGTCGTAGTATGACACTTTGCTTTGGACACAACATTTTGAGGAAGATATGAACCCATCAAAGAGAGAAAAGCTGAGAATTACTGAAGGTCATATGACATTACTTATGAGGAAAACAAACATAAATTAAGATCATTATAATACAATGAGGTAACCACATTACAGTACATAAAATTTTATCTTTGGAAGGAAGAACCTCTTTTTCACTGGTGGACAGTAATGTATTTAAATAACAAAAATGAAGATTACTGTGAGACATTAGAGAACAAATTGTAACAGTACAGACAAGCCCTGGAATAGATTGCATGGAAAGATTGTCAAATCATTTGCAGATCTTCGAGAATATATTGCCTAAATATTTTTCATAGGAAATCTAAGTATAATTAACCCTTCATTGCAGCAGAATATGGAATGGAAGGCCATAAATTTTCTTATGAATCTATGATCTTAATTTTAAGAGTAGTCGCTAGCTTCAGTGGATCCCCAGTTTGTATTAAAGTGGTCTCCTGAGCTGACTCAAGCCTTGAAAGACCGAGTGAATTTTGAAACCTATGGATGCTAGGCATTCAATATCAAAGGGTCTTTGTGAAAGTTTGCTTTAATCGATACAGTGTTCGAGAACACTAAATGTGATCAGCTGCTACGCAATTTGACCTGATTTGTGTATCAGTCTCTGAAGAAGCCAGACCTGAGAAGTACTTGAATTCCTTTGAACAATTTTGGTTAACAGAAAATGTCTGCCAATTCAGAAGCCAAAAGTTAAACTAGAATGGAGAACTGACTATGAGGCCTTTCAGAGCACCTCCTTGTAAACATACCTTTACAAAAAGGCATACTCTATAATCTCTTTATGCTTACTTTGAAACCTGACTTCTTCCTACCGATATCTTCATATGACGCAGGAAAATTTGTATTTCTCAGGCTGTGTTCATATCTTGATCAGACATAAAACTTAATCTCCAGAATTTTAATTTCTTCACCATCACCAAGCTGTATATGAAGAACTCAAACTTCAGATAATGCATATCAGTAAAGTACCATGAATGCCATGGAAGCACAGTAATTCAGAACAGTGAAAGATCTAGCCTAAAACTGCAATTGAATGAGAAAACAGGGTTCTGCTAAGATTTACAAATCATGCATAGAGGAATAGGATTGTTATTTTTGTTTAGCATTTCAGCGGTTTATAGGCATATATAGAAGTCCTTCTATAAGTAAATTTATTTGAGTAATTTTTTGATTAGTATCTTCCCTATAGATTTGTTTTTATCTCAGATTTTGAGAATGGTGTAAACATAACAGCCTCTGTTTGCTCAATTGATTGCTTTGTTATTGTCTTTCTGTCTGCTCCTTTATACAAGTGAAATTATCTTGCCCTTTTGTCTTTTCTCCCTGTTTTCTCAGATCATTTAACAATGAGCTACATTTTTTCCACGTAGCCCTTTCAAAACAGAAGAGGAAAAGTAGGAGGGAGGGACAGAAAGCTGAATAGTCAGTGTCAGATCTGCCAGAATTTCCTTGCTGACAGCGATTTTGCTCAGTCTTTCCAAAAATCATTGTCTTCATGATTGCATGCATTTCATTGTTCCTATGCAGTTTTACTTCAGTGATTCATTACTGCATTTAGCTTTCTTTCAGTTTGGAAGTGCTGAGATTGTGTTTCTCTTGAAGGAAATATATATATATGTTTATTTACTTTAGTTACCACTAAAATGCACTGAAAACTACAAGAAGCAAGTAAGACATTAAGTTCCCACTTCTTTTGGCCCTTTTGAAAAAAATAATATTATTTACAACAGTACTGCCATCTTACTCAATATTGCATGCAATAGCCATCTTACTCATCTTACCCAATATTGCACGCAATAGACTGCAGAGAGGGCCTTCTTGAACTCTGCTTCTGGGTGTGTGCTGGACTGTAGCCCAAATGATATGTCTGCTCAGAGGACACTCACAGGTTGGTATCACCTCCGTATACGAAAGGTTGGAGTGCCAGGGCGGGAAGTTGTTGATTACCTCTCCTTCTGTCCAGGAGAATGAGTGAGGAACTGGTACACATCTCACAGCAACTCTCCAGGAATATTATTTCTGCTTTTTGTCTGGACAAATGGGAACAAAAACAATCTGGATTGGAAGTGTGTCTGAGGAGGGACCCCTTCCTTTTGCTGTGTCCCACCATGGCACCTATGCGTCTACCTTTACCTCAGACAAATTGCATACTCAGAGTCTGACAAGTCGGAGACATGAGCTCCATGGGCTTAAAAAAATTTTTTTAAAAAAATTGGGGTTTTTTCTGCATTTGATTTTCATTGGACTAATGGAAAGAAGAGGTTTCATCCAAAGCAGACCCCAAATTCAAAGAAGAGGGTTATAAATTATTTTCCTTTAATCACCCCTATACTATAACGTAAATTTTATCTCTCTATTTTCACTGTTTATCAGTAATAAATTGCTCAAAAAACATATTTGAATTAAGACATATTTCTCAGTGTCTCTAGAGTGATTTCATTTGTTTTGACTGAAATTTCAAAGTGGGAAGGATGTTGAAAATCCAAATACCTAGTAAAGTGTAACCAGCACCCAAGGTAGTGAGAAGAATGTGAAGCTAAATTACTTAGAAGCTGATATATAATACTTCTGTTAGAGTTTTGTATCTGAAATACAAAATGCATCCAGAGGAAGTTTAATGTGTGACAGTTTGTGGAATTTTGCCCTTAGGCTGTATTTCAGTACAAGTTGAACAACTCAGATACTACTATCCGTCATCTGATGTTACACCCCCCAAGCAAGAGCAGGGTTTTCCAGCAGCCTCCTAGCCACAGATTCTCAACCCTCCAAAAAAACATTTGCATTTCTGGATGCTTACCAAGTTACTCGCATACTAGTTAGCATCAGTGTTCAAGGGATCTATTTGGCTAAAAAAATGAATCTGAAGTGGATGTGCCTATTTCTGAAGCAGTTACCCTACCGTCCCTTTTTAACTACTGGAAAGAATCAGTCTAGAGCTCAGTCTCCTTAGCAGATGTCAGATTCAGATGACCTAACCCTTTCACTTCAGTTGAATTCACGTTTCGCTGATCAGCCTGGAGTGACTAGCTCACATAAAGATGTCTATGATTTTGGTGTCTGAAGTTAGTTGAGAAGGCTTCTTTTTTGATTAAGGTGGTCACAAGTGAATCACAGACACTATCTACTGCCACTGCAGTACATGGTTTTAACACAGGCTTTCAACATGCCTAACGAAAGTTTTGATTATTTCTCTGGTTATTCCTGGATCTGAGCAATGAGAAAGTAATGCCATTAACAGGATTATTCTGTGTGTGGGTTTTTGGGGGGGTTTGTTTGTTTTTAATAAATACAGTATCACATAGCACAAATGCTTTGACACGTATTTTGCCTAGGAGTCTAACCCATCTCTCAGTGAGATCCTCCAGTGTTGTTCTTGTCCACAGAAAGTCATCAGCAGGATAAGGCAGAGAAGGCACAACACAGACTGTTAATTTGACTAATGTTATTGTCTGGTGTTGCTCAGGAAATTTTGTGGTTCAGTGACATATTAACTACGTATACCATAGTAACTTACTAGTTGTTACTTAACAAGTAAGGGGGGTTGTGAATAATACTATTTACTGAGAGTACTGTTTTCAAAGATTGCTCCCTACCATGTTTTAACAGTGTCCACAATACACCAGACATTACCTGAATTTAAAAAAAAAAAAAAAAAAATTAAAAAAAAAATCAAGAAATGCAGTCCTTACTTCCACTGCTGTGTAAATACTGAGGTCTTAGGACACAGGAGACCTCCATACAAACGAATCTCTCTCTGCTTGCTCCCACCAAGTGGATTATTTGGGTGACTGAAGCTGATATAAGATGCTAGTGATAGGCTCTGCTGCAGGCTAAGATTCATGAGTCCTTGGGTAGGCTTTCGGCACTTGCACATTCAGATTTCCCAGGAGGCATTCGAGCATCGCCAGGCAGTTCGGTTTCTGTCCATGGTGCTGATCGCTTATAATTGGTTTATTGGAAATTCAATGGAATTATAGGATATTAGATGTCTAAATTAATTTTAAAATCACTAATGCAAATTATTATATTATGAATACCACAATTAGTAATTAACTTGATGATTAATAATACAATGTTCTAAATATTACTGCAAATCACTGTGTCAATTTTTTATGTCTTGGAATCACAACACAAAACTTGTCTACAGATTACAAAAATAAGTTAAAAAATCAATAAAATCCATAAATTAAGTAAAATATGTGCCTTTCAGCTTTATTCCATGGACTAATAGTTTTGATTAGTTGTTGTGGGTTAACCCACCAGGCAGCTAAGCACGGCAAAGCCATTTGCTCACCCCTCATCAGTGGGATAAGGAAAAGAATCAGAAAGATAAAAGTGAAAAAATCTGTGCTTTGGGATAGTAGAGTTTAACAGGTAAAGCAAAAACCACGCAGAAAAGCAAAGTAAAGAGTTCATTCACTACTACTCATCAACAGGCAGATGTTCAGCCATTTCCAGGAAGGTAGAGCTGCATCACATAACGGACAAACAACATAACTCTGAATGTTCACCTCTCCTCAGTCATCTTATTGTTCACCTCTTTCCTTTCCCCTAGTTCTACTGCTGTGCACAATGTTGTATGGTATAGAATATTGATTTAATCAGTTTGAGTCACCTCTCCCCTCCCAGATTCTTGTGCATTTCCAGACTACTCTGTGGCTAGGCAGTGTGAGAAACAGAAAAGATCTTGATGATCTGTAAGTACTGTTCAGCAATAACTAAAACATTGGTGTGTTAGCAACACAGTTTTCAGCACAAATCCAAAACAAATGATGAGTTCTGACGAAGAAAATTAACTCTATCCCATTCAAAATCAGCACACTAAGTAGAGTGATTGAGAATGCATTTCTAATAATTACATGTAGATTAATTTAAAATCAGTATATAATATCAGTAATTGCAAGCACTATGTTGAAGCACTAAGTCAAAGTCAGAAGGCAAGTGGGAAGGGCTACTGAATTTCAGACGCACTACTCATTGAGAAAAGTTTTATGAGTTTTGTACGTAAAAATCTTATTTATATATTTTGCTCAGAAGTTGCCTCGGGTTTTCTATCTTCCACTAAAGCACACCAAGTCTTTTTCTTGTTCTCGTTACATCTGAGAGCTGCAGGATGAATAGCCTGTATACCACAGAGCATGCAATAAATAATGAATCACTTTGAAACATTGCTTTTATGAAAAGTCACATACAAATATGATGTTTACTTGTAATTTGTTTAAGTTATAAAAACACTAGCTAAAAGCATGACTTCCCAATAAATCTGCTGGAGTACTGAGTAATGGAGCATAGCTTCTTTTCTTTTCTTACTTTTTTATGTCTCATCTTCACTAATTTATGAACTCTTTCCAAAATCATGCTTCAAAGCACATTCTTAGTGAATTCCCCAAGTGAAATGCATCTACGGAATTGTCACCTCATTCAGTTCATTTTCACATTTTCCAGTTTCAAGTTCAATGAGCAAACAAATCACAGAAAACCACCAGCTTTCTTGCTATTTGCATTTGCTTCCCAAATTGTCAAAACACTAATACTTTAAGGATTCATTCACAAATGTGAACTCATTTACTTATATTTTTTTCCATAAAGCAATACAAGTGATTATTCTAATTAAAAATGAATTATTCAAAACGACCGAAGTTGTTCTGACAGTGTCAGTTGCAGCTGTGCTTTAGTAACAATTACACACACTAAATCAGAGACCTAAGCTTCTTACAGATCTATAAACATGTTTAGCAAGTCTATGCAAGTTTCCTACTTACTTGTGCTGTTATGACTCAGGTCTGCAGGAGCCATAATTTTTTTCACACACTTCTTAAGTATATCAAAATTAGTAACTGACAGCAATTCTGGCTATGAATTGAGCTCTTTTTGACATGAAGACACACAGAGACCCCAGAATATCTTGCAAAAAGCACCAAAAGCCCAAGAAGTAACAGCAGGTAAAAAGATGTTTTGGTCAGTATTAGAACCTATCCTGCTAACTTCTGAAGTGCCTCAGGAGATTAGTATTGGACATTCTAATCCCAAAGTCTTCTTTCAAAATCCTTCTTGCTGTGATCAGATGCTCTTTTATCAAGTACCTCTGTCTAACAATGTGGAATCATTTTTGTCATTTAAACTCTACTTTGCAGACTAAGACTTGTGTAATAAACCTATGGCATTCGAAGACTCAATTTTATTTCTCAAAGTCACCCATTTTTTTACATCCTATCCAAATTTCACTGAAGTCAATAATTCTGTCAGGCATTGAAGACATCTTCTTGAATTGGGACTACACACTTACTGATACACAGAAACTGCAAGAGACATTCAGATTTTTGTCAATATGGATTTTTATGCCAAATGCTTTCTGACTGCATTTAAAGTATTAATACCTAGATCAGAGAAATACAGAAACATAAAAAGTGCTTTTGTTGATAAAGTATTCTCAAGAGAATCTATGACATTTTTGCCTACAATTACAAAATTTCCACTCAAAGTACTTTTTAGCTTTGACTTGTTGATTTCAAATACCTGTAGTTACTGAAGTCCTCAGTTACAATTTGTTCCACTCACTAATGGAACCACTGAAATCTACAGGATTAGCCTGATTAGCAATTAGTTGTCCACAGAAAGACCCAAACTACTGAAAGCAGAACCTAGTTCATAAACAGTGATAATGGACACCAAAACACATAAATAATGTTTGGTTTAAAGAGCTTCCATTATAGATGTGGTAAGGGATATTTGTATGTAAGTAGTAAAGAATGAAACAAATAATAAAGTGATAAACAAACAAGAACTATGTTCTGAGTCAAACTTTTCTGAGTATAGGGTCCTGCACAATATTCAGATAGTACTAAGTTTTAACACAGCTCTTAAACTAAAATAAATATTTTTAAAAATATATTTTAAAAAATCCAAGATGTCATTCCAATTGTTTTCCCATTCTCCTCTAAATCCTTTGAAATTACAGAAGAGTTTTCTGTTCTTGAACTTAAAGGTGTTTTTTTAAAAAATCTTGTTAATTCCAACCAACTTGGTCTAAAATAAACAAAAATTCTCCTCTCAACTTTAACCCAGGGTAATAGCATTCTGCTAGACAATGTTTATGAATGTGTGTCAGTAAATTAAAAAAATGTAAAGCAATATAGTTCTCTGTGAAGTTTTAGATCAGTCAGCAACCACAACTTGTGGGGATAAAAGATTTCCCTATTGAAAACATAGTATTTCAGGCCATAAGTATTGAATTTTTGAGCCTTGTGCACAGCTTCTAAGTTCACAGTTTTGCATAAATACAGAGCTTTTTTCATGAGATCTAATTATTGTAGAGTTTATAGTCAAACATAATCTTTATAAATTCCTAAACATTCTAAATACCACATTTCCTTCACATTCCTCCAAGGATATATCTGCTGCGATATTCTTTTCCCACACTAATTATGAACTCTGTTTTAAAAATTCCTGTTAGAGGTTGAGGTGCTCATAAAATCATCTATCAGGTGAAGCTAATACGAAGAATGACTTCAAAGGGGATAAAATTAGAGTCATTTTACCTTTTGTTTTCATTTTAGCAGCAAATATTATTTTAAGTTCTCTGGCTTACCAATAATGAAATGATACATTCTCCATTTTTATGCAGCCAGATGATTTAATTTGAAAAGATCAAATTATATCTCTCATAGATCACTTATAAATTAGATCACAGAGTTCTGAAAATGACTGAATGGCTGCATGCAGGTGGATGGCCACTGAGAAGGCGACACTTTTTTTTGTTAGTGTGAGTGGCTTCTACAATGAGGATTATCGTTTTGATTCTCCTGTTCATCCACACATTTTGTCTTGCATTTGGTTTTTAAGATATCATTAACTAAGTGCATACATTAATTCTCCTGAAGGAGCAGGGAACAAGTAAAACAACACGGAGAATAAATTTTAAACCTCTGCAGAAGACTGGTCTCATTCATTCTGAAAGCTTTAGAAGTCTGAATAAGCACTGAGATATGCCTATTGGGTCACTGCCTGTTGATAACTGACCATAAACATATGCTTCTCTTCTTCTGCGAAACAAAACATGCTGGTTTAAATTTCATTTTATATGACTCATAACAAGCTAAGAAGGTATAGATTTCAATAGTTACTTTCTGTAAGTATTATACAGAGATATGTAAATTGTTCCAGCAAACAGAACATTTATAAAGTCATTTAAAGTTGATACAAGTTTTTTCTCGATATTTTGAAATTATCTGATACTAGTTTCAACTTTTTCAACTTTTGCCCAGTTACGAGCAACTGACTTAATACTATGTGGATATTTGATCTATACTATTCAAAAGCTATTGTAGTTAAAAGAAGGTTTCAGCCATCTAACCCTAAAATACTCACAGAGTCACAACAATATTTTCTGTTCTTCCTCTCAAAAAATTGATTCTTTAGTTGAAATGCATAGGCATGAGTGCAGAGGAATTGAAACCAAACAGCATCAGTTTTTGATGTATCAGTCTACCCAGTGCCATAGAGAAAATGATGTTATATTGTTTATGACCAGTATATTGTTTATGACTGATACTGGTCATGGATCATGTTGTCCTCAATTAATGTTTTCAAGGAAATTCCCACGGTGAAATATCAAGAGGATTCCCTTCATTTTTTTTGCCATGCTTTTTGTCTGTTCCTATCTGGCCAAAATTACACAATTAAAATGATCACAGGGTTTTCTTATATATGTCTTTTATAAGACCATAAGCACCATACATATTAATAATAGCATAATTTTAAGTAAAGCTTATACAATATCTTCAGGTCACAGTTAACAAAATACAATTTACGTGTGGTTTCACTTAGCACTCAGCAACTTTACAGTACTTTGTTGCACTGAATTCAGTTGGCTTTCTGATTTCTTATTAGAAGATGGCACACATGGATCTATGAAAGGAGTCAGAGGTTTTACCAAACATTTCCACAGATTTCCTCTAAAGACTCAAGTTCTGTAAGAACAAAGATTGAAACAACATTAAACTGAGTTGTTGGTTTATTTCTGTGATGGTATAGCAGAATCTTTTCTGTAAATTTTCCTAAAACTGCCTTCATAAAGATCATTTCCATGCTATCACACACACGTACACAAATCCTTCCTAAATAGAAATTTGGAAACTTAATGCTCTTGAAAGCCTTTCTCAGTTCCCACATTTCTTAGCAAGACAGAAACAGGAAATCAGATAGCAAATAATGGACAATTTGAATTCAGACAGATTAACACAAATCCTTTGTGACTGGCACAGAAGGATTTTAAACCACAGCTGAAGGTGGCTTAAACAACCTAAACTTTTCAACTGAAAGAATTATCTTTTTTTCTTGTGTACCTTCCAGTTCGTAGCCAAACGTAAGGCTACAGGCCATCTTCAGCACATTTTAAGAATATTCGTACAGCCAGTAATAGCTTTAAAAGTGTTTCAGGAACTGCTCACCTTTATTGTGACAGCTCTGTCTTTGGTGTGATGTGGCAGCTGATTACCTCCAAACAGACCCGTGACCCACCTCTGCATCAGTTCATACGTGATTTTGCAACCCTTTTTGCTGAGGTAGAGCTTTTGTACTCCTGTTTACCGGGTGCTTTTTTTCAGCTTTGGTTTATACGTGGATTTCTGTTCTCTAAGCGGATGTGAGTCTCTAATGTGGTCTAAAGATCACAAAACACAGGCAGGCATACCTCTCGCCTTCTCAGTTATGTGGCTGGTCACAGACATCCTGTAAGTCATCAAATTATAAATGACACAAGCACTAGCCTAGCTGACGGTGCTCTTATGCAACTGCCCACCAGTTCAACTTTTGCTGTAAGCTTGATAAATGGCAGGCCTCCATTCAGACAGAATTATTACCCAGGGACAGAATGCCCCAAAATTCAATAAACATTTCAACCAGCATGAACTTCCTTAGTTCAAGGCACCCCAAAGAGAGGTGGATTTTTGGTCTGTCTGTTCCCTTTTGCTGGTCCCAACTCACCGTCTTTTTCAAAAAAGTGAAAAGAGAATGATAAGCGTTACCTTCAAGAATCTTGCCAAATAGCTATTTTGTATTGTATCCGATGTTAAGAATTAGTACTTTCTACCATATTTTTACTTCATTAGAGTTATTTTATTTTTCTTACTCTTTGTGTAGTTCACTGATGCTGAGCTACAATGGAGAAAATCCCAGAGGAAAATATGTAGTCTCTGTGTCAGGGTGTTCACCTCACAACATGTTTATATAACACTTATCACAACGGAGCTTTGATGTGACTGGCTTCTGGGAACTGCTGGCAATGTCAGCATTAAATAATGATAACAATACACAACTTCCTCCCTTGCTTCACTTTAATTATATACTCAGCACAGCTCAAATATAACAGTTGACCATAAGGTAGCATATACCTTAGATCTGATTCACTCTTATTTACCTTAAACAGCAATAATGCAATACAGTCAGTGTAAGACAAAGAAAAAAATGAACACATTCTGTTTTCTCATTCAATCCTTTAATTTCTTTGTTTCAAAACATTTATGAGAGCTTTCTTACAATAGATGTTGAAAAGCCACTTTAGTTTAGGTTGCCTGAAATTTTTCACAATGAAAGCCTTACTTTCAATTGCATAAAACTGCCAGGAATTAGCTGAAAATTTTCATGCCAGATGTCTGACTTAAATTGAATATTGATTTCTCTTTCTTCAGCATTTCAGGAAAACCAATTTCAGTTGCTTTTGAGATTTTCGTAAACATGGAGTAAAGGAGCAACAGAAATTGACTGGAGCCATATTTTAAATACATAAAGTAGTATAAGAATTCCATCCATTCCACTAGATGTTATGGAGATAAAATTACCTGAATGTGTGAAGCAGAGATACTCTGCACCGAAGAAACACCTGGAGAAAATCACTGATTTTGTTTCCATTGTAAAGTTTGGATGAATTGTAATATGGAAGGCCACATGATTAATAAGGAAAATAAACTGAAATACTGAAGATTAACTCTCACTGAAAGAGACAGGCATCTCAGGGAAAAAGTAGTATATGATCAGGCAGTATCTGGTCATAAACACAAGAGAATTGTATTAACTAACTGTAGCCCTAAATCTGCTTTTCCTAAGTTTTTAAGTACAGTCTTGTCATTCATTACTGCTTTTTGTTTTTATAGTACAGATTGAAAAAGCTATGCCACACTATTAAACAGTATGTCACATGTAGTATTGGCCACAGCAGGAAAAAGAGCTATTTCTTTGACATTCTATCCAGTTTACTATCGGAAGAATAGTATCAGTGATCTACACTGCCTGGAATTCTGAAAGCTCAAAACAGCATCTGTATCTGTATCTTCCCTCAAGGTAACCAGGGACTGTAAATACCTTTCAAATATATCTTCCAAAAGAGTTCTCATCCAGGTGGTTTTTCTGAGCTGTTGAGCAAATGGATGGGTAATTTCTTTGGGGACTCCATGGTTAATAAAGGAACTGCACAGGGAAATCTAAAATGGATGCTATGGATGCTATCCCCCAAACCACAGACTCATTGTGAGGCCCTTTTTTAGAATAATTTTACCATAAAACTTTCTGCAGCATCTGTCTCAGGAAAGCATTTATGACACGGTTTACACCGAGCTGTAGTAAAAGATTTCTTACTCAGGGAACTCTTATCAAAATCCTGTTGTTTTTTCTTTTGTGTTGGTTGTTTTATTTATTTATTTTTTTCTCTTTTTTTTGGGGGGGTAGAGGATTGAGGTGGGGGGGAGGGGTTAAGGAAGCTTTTTAAAAAAAAAAAAGTTAACTGTCATCCAATCTTATAAAACACATATTTACACCATGCAATATTAAACATTTAAATATGTCAGAAAATAGAATTTTTCCTCAAAAGTGTATTTAGCCAGATAGACATTTGTTCTGCAAAGTTTCTACATCATAACTTAATCCTGCAGCCATCATAAATGTTCACTCTAGACAGACTTCAGTTCCTGTCCCTCATGTTTCCTAGCGTTCAGATTCCTCTGAAAAAACAACAAACAACTAGGATTAAGGAAAAGAAACAACTTGGGCCTTCCTGGCTGCATCCAGATGGTTTTATATTGATCAACTTCACCTTTTCCTAAGTGAAGTCCCAGTGATGGGCATGGGTCTAAAAACCAAAAAATGTTTATTGATATCAAGAGAGAGTTCAAATAACTATATATAGGGTCAGGAAATCTTTAGAAATATTGTAACATCCTTGCTTCAAAAATGACAGTGTACATGAAAGGCAACTTCCATTGTTTCCACAGATTACTCCCTAATAGCTGTGTAAAGAAAGGAAGGAGGAAAGTGTATGAGACACAACTAGCTTAGAAAGTGAAAGCAAAAGCCATTGATTTGGGATGAAAAACAGTGTTCTGAAACAATCTGAGCAGAGACTTGTACCTTTATCTTTCTGTTCCTTGTTAGGTACACGCTTTGCACAAAAATATTCTAAGGATTTGACTGTCACAGAAATAAACATTTGTTTTAATATTTAGAAAATTGCCACCCAGAAAAGATCTGAGGCCATTTTCTGTTAGTGGAGTAAATCTCAAGTGCATTCAAGTAACTTAGCTTGACTTACTCCAGGTTTGTGCTGTGGCTATTTAAAGTAAAACCTGGCCCTTGATCGGTGTTTCACAAAGTACAGAAGGTACAATCGATAGCCCAGTGCAGACGGAGACCTTGGAAGCTCGCAGCACGCTGGAGTTATTGAGGAAATAAAAAAAAAAAGAAGCAACAAGTTTACTTACCAAGGTACTAGTATTTATCAGGTCACTCTTAAGTGCTTCATATTGATTCAGCTAACCTAACCAAAAAGGAATGAGCAGAAAGTGATTTTCTGCCAACCCGTCCTGTTTGCCAACCCGGGACTGCCCCGCTATGGGGTTATCAAGTCCATTGCTATCACTGTTTGAAGCAGGGCTTTCACATTGGGCAGGGGCAGCTTATGGAGATGGGCAGCCACCAACCACCAACACGGAGAGAAAAACTTGAACGTGATTCAAGGTGAGTAAACGTGGAACGTTTTTCTTAGTCATGAAAATAAAGTTTTAAAGTTATTTTTTAAATAGGGTATTTTGAAGCTATGTTCTTTAAAAAAGAGGAGAAAATAGCATTCAAGCGAAGAATGATTGTTTCAAAAGCAGCAAACTGCCAATAGATTTCCTGATTCTCTTTCCCGTAAAGTATGATCTCAGACCTACGCACTTTCATCGCAAAAGAAAATCTCTTTGGAAATGGGGTCAGGCCTAGTATGGAATCTGCCTTGCAGCTGCAGTAAGTAACTCCAGCACCATGGTGCATCTTTTCCCAAAAGTCATAAAAGTTACTGGAACCCACTTGTGCACACCCTCAGAAATGAACCTTGTGTATGGTTGTGGTTATGGATGCTGTTGGGATGCAACTGGCATAATGTACACAGGAATCCAGCAGGTATTTGATCAAGACAAAGCACTAGAAAACTGCCTGAAAAGATACTCATGGACGAGCAAAGAAGGGGCAGTAAATTATTAAACCAAATAATGTTCACACCTCACCAAAATGATTGTCTCAGTCTTTCTCAGCTACATCCAGGCAAAGGCAGCTTCAATCCCAAAGCTGTATCTGCTCAAGGAATCTGCATTTTAAATGAGAGTAAAAATATATGTTTAAGTCATTATAGAAGCAGATTCAGGTGAAACATAAAACTCGGCCAGTGCAGTTGATTCATTGGGTGGAAGGTTGTAAACCACTCTTGAGTACAAAATATTCAAGAAACTTTTCCAGATAGGCTAAACAAATCAAAAGTAATCATTTTTCAGGATTCATTTTAATGAATTTCAGTTAATTGTTATTAATTTTAATTATTTAAGTTTTAGAAATGAATAAAAATACTGTTTCCCCATTCCAGTCCCATAAATAGGGCTCCATGAGGCCCACTAAGGATAACAGGAATTTTGCCATAGTCTCCAGTGAGGACTGAAATCACAATTTAAAATTTATGTATTTATTTATTTTAATCTGCTCAGAAAAGGCTTTTAGCTAGCATTTTTTCTCAGAATTTTCTATGCTTAGTGTAGTCATGTGTTCCTCAGTATTGAGCTGGAGAAAAACAGACTAAAATTTAATTATTTCTGTAAATTTAATGTCCATTTTATCATCCAAGCATTTTCTATCACATTTTACTCACTGGAATTCATCTATTTACTTCCAACTGAGAAACTCAATGTTGTTTCCATTGTTTATCACTGCTGTTAATTGTGACAGTATTCACAGAATCATAACATCACAGAATGGTTAAGGTTGGAAGGGACCTCAGTCCCACCCCCTGCCATGGGCAGGGCTGCCACCCACTGGGTCAGGCTGCCCAGGGCCCATCCAACCTGGCCTTGAGCACCTCCAGGGATGGGGCACCCACAGCTCTCTGGGCAGCTGTGCCAGGGCCTCACCACCCTCTCTTCCCCCTGACATCTAATCTAGATCTCCCCTCTTTCAGTTTAAAACCATTCCCCCTTGTCCTATCACTCTCTACCCATGTAAAAAGTTGATCTCCCTCTTGTTGATTGCTGTTGAGAAGGTGCCATGATGCTCCCGTGTCAGAAGTGTATCCTTGTTTTCTACTGGGAGGAGTTTTTACTGCAGACTCCCAAGCCAAACACAGCATCAAAAGCATCACTCAGCAGTCCATGAGATGATTGGCTGACAAAAATAGTAGCTCTTATAGCATTTAATTTGCTGGTCACCTTTATCTGGGCTTCTTCAACCAAGCCCAGAGATTTGAAAGCACTGCTATGTACACACTTTACAAATATGCAATCATAATTTATTGCCCATAATGTATACAGTAAGCGGCTGACATGCTGCCCGGCGTGATGGGCTCATCAGCCTGCCAGCGGGCAGCCAACAGCTCTCTGCTGGCGGGTGGATGGCTGGTCACAGGCGAGGACCAGCCCGCGTGTCCTTCCCTGCCAGGGGCTGCATTCTGCCGGCCTGCCACCTCTCTGTCCTTGTACCTTCCCAGATGACAGTTTTCCTCAAGTCTGAGATATTTTTACACCTTCTGCTTGAAGTTCGCTCTGACTTGTATCAATCTCAGCTCTGTGCTCCCATGTGCTTTTCATTCCCACTTCGCTATCTGGCCTGAGCCAGCAGCCTGTGTTGCCCACCTCTCATGGGCTGATGGGGACTGCTACATCTCAGCAAGTCCTTCCCTTGGTAAGAACTGGGGCAACAGCATGTACAGGTCCTCTCCGCACGTGCACCCTCATTCTCAGCCCTGAGGGTTCCACCGTCCAGCATCACCTGGAGGCAATAACCCACTCACAGGAAAGCAGAAAGCTGGTATTCGAGCCGCTCTGCAGGTGAGGCTGATGGGGGGCACGGCAAGAAGGGAGAGCCCCAAGAACCAGCCCTGCAGGTGGGAACTTGGCTGCATGTTCAGCCCAGTTGGTGGGGAAGAATGGTTCTGCTGAGCCTGGTGGAACCTGGCCTGGGTGTGCTGCCCGCCCACTGTTAGGCCACGGGCGGTGCAGGACGGGGGCTGGGGTCACCGACCGCACCCTCCCTCTCCCTCCCTCTGCTCTCCCCTTCCTCCACTCCTCTTTTCGGCACCCTCTCTTGATCGGCTCTTTCTTTCTTCCTCCCGCCTTTGGCTTCACACGATCTTGTTCCTTCCTTTCTCCCCCTCGTTCCCTTTTGTTTTCTCCCCCCACTCCTACTTCCCAGCCCCGTTCCCCTGCCACGACACGACAATCGCTCTCCCTTGAGTCATCCTTGCTTCCCCCCAACGTCCCCGAGCACTCTGACGTCTTTCCCCCCCTTCCTCCCCCCAGCTCTGACGGACACGGTCCTCTCACCCCACTCAACCCTCCTCCTTTATAAAGAGATTTTCCTCTTNCGCGGAGCGGCGGGGAGAGGGCTGGGAGGGGGCTGCGGGGGAAGCTGCGCGGGGCGCCCGGGAGGGGTGCCCCCGAGGTAGGTCGGGGGGTTGCGTTTGCTGTCGTTCGACAGTTTTTGCGCTTCCCGGTTGAAATCTGCGAACGGGAATCGATTGGTGCTTTTAATGCTGGAAATTCAGTCTGTCGCTAAAGAGAAAGTGGAGGTTTTTAAATACAGGCGGGGGCTGAAGGAGGAAAAGACTCAGCATTCCAAGACGTGAAAAGAGATCTTTTGCTGTTGTAGCTATTGCTTCTCTACAGTTCTTATATTCTGACTAAACAGTTTGCTGTAATAGACCACATGGCCAAGATCTTCTCTTCTATACCATGCACCAACTAATTTATTGACTGAAGAGTTCCGACAGTGGGGACTCAACGACTAAAAGAATTCTGAGTTCAGTAACTGGTTTCAAAGAACTGCGTAGCTTTCAGCGAAATCATTCATTTTCCATTGTAGTTGCTGGTTACAGTTGTTGCTTGTTGCTCCACAGGCATGCATCTTAATTGGCATGTAAACTTAATGTCAGTTACATGGAAATGCTCATTTCATTAATTCACCAGAGCAGCCTTTTCAATAACCGTCTGAGTTTTCTTCATAGATTGATTCTTAAAAGCATCTTCCTGGGTTTGCTAAAAGCAGATGTACTATTGCATTCTCTCCAGAGATCTTAATGAAATAGTGATCACAGACACAGCCGGGACTTCAAGATGCCTTTCCATGTGGAGGGGCTGGTGGCCATTGCGGTGTTTTACCTGGCTATCCTGGCGGTTGGGATATGGGCTGCTTGGAAAACCAAGAACACCGGCAGCGATGGAGATCGCAGCGAAGCCATTATAGTCGGTGGGAGAGACATTGGCTTGCTCGTTGGTGGATTTACAATGACTGGTACGTAAAAAATGCTTTTCCTCTTTTACCCCTAGCCAGCACAGAGCTTGTTAGTTTTCCATCAGAATGGAAGAGAACTATAATCTGCATGTTAAATAACACATAATGGAGGAAAGATCTACACTTTCTTTTCCAACTGCTGCTACAATTGTTTAGTGAACAAAGTGTAGCGACTAGATAAAAACAACAAATAGTTTAAAATTGCACAGGAAGAATATATTCCATATTTAATTCATTGCTTTCATATTCACTTGTGGATCGGATATGTTTGGGACAGAAATATGGGAGTTATATAGATTAATAAGAAAACTAGTTTTAAAATAACTGTTGTTGTTAAAGCCATCCAAATTCATGAGTTATTTTTGCTTAATCTGAGTAGAGCAAAATTTATATGCAAAAAAGATGGGGGGAAGGATGCAGCATCAATTCAGAATAAGTCTCTGAAGGAAAACTGGCATAAATCTAAACTTGTAAGTCCAGTGATTTCTGCAAACTTACTTTGTAGATTCTTTTGGCATCTTTTGCAGCAGTTTGACAAAGTGATATGTTACTGTGGAAAGTAGCATCAGTAGGGAAAGCCTCAGTGAAGAGTGAGTTCACTGGTTTTGTGAGCAGTGCTGTTTGACTCCCAGAGCCAGCTGAACCAAATAAGTTGCATCAGTAAACAAAAGATTCACAGTATGGTCCAACATCTCAACTCTTGCAGCAAACATGGGATTGGAAGAAAACTGCATTGTAAGAAGCATGAATTGCCCCACCGTTTTTATTTAAGCAATATGATTTTCTTTAAGTGTGCTCCATTTTTTTTTTATATTCTGTATTTTGTTCTGGCAAAGCCCTTTCAATTCCCAAATTGAATTTATCAGGTCATGATTTCTGTTTTATGTTGCCCTATTCTGGTTTCACAATTATGTAATAAGGAAGAGAAGCATAAAAATTTGACGCAGAAATTCTGTGTTCTTCCCCATCCCCTTCCAGAGTAGTTTTGCTCACTGAAAGATTGAATATTTAGATATTGAGTAAAGGATGTTTGCAAATGTCATTAAAGTTGGAATCCAAGCATATGTTCTCCTTTTACTGCTTTGCTATCATGTACAGAAGCACATCTGATGCATCAGTAGCCACATATCCATCAGCCACTGAAGCTTCAGATATGACTTGATTCTACTCATGGCAAGTGCTGGTTTGACTGTTTTCTGCTGAATTAAATGTTTTCAAGAGCACTAAAGCCAGAATACTTTGCAGAGATGCTGCTCACCACAGAAGTATAATAATTAGATTGAGAGAGAGGAGATAAAACAAGACATTCTCTGCACAGGTGACTATGATCAACTGCCTTGCCTGTGGAAGAAGACATAAATTTGATCTCCTTAATCCTGTTTTAAAAGGAATACTTTTCATAAAAGATGATGAAGAGATGAGATTTGAACTCGGGCTCCCTATATTAGAGGCAATTTCTGTATCCTCCACAATTCACACCCACACATGCTCATTCCATTTCATGCCACCTCTGGAAATGATGTAGTGTATCATTTCTGTGGTAGATTATCAGACTGATCCTAAAGTCTTTGCTCAGGTAAAACACCCACAGATACTGCACCATCGGGATTTACATGCTTGCTCACCTCTGCCTTCCATAAATATGGCAGTTAAACCTTGAGATGCAAGTAAATTCCACTTTGACTTTGAGGGCTCCAGACCTGGCACGTAGAGCTAGGTGTTAGGTGCACAAGCCTACAGAACCAAGGGCTAGTCCAAGCTTTGTCTCGGTGAGAGTTGGTTGGGATACGCTCTTCGTAAAAGCGTAACAAAATCATTGTGAACGTAAGCTGATGAAAATCCACTACAATTTTTACTAGTCTAATTATTCAAGTGCATATTTGCTTCTTTAAAAATGATAGATTTGGATTTCACACATCATAACCACGGCTGCAGAGCTGGACGGCTGTTCAGTCATACCCTTGATGTTTTATTGCTTTCCTTGTCTAAATAATAATTAAAAAGCAAAGCCTGCTTGTGAAAAATAACTATATTTTTAAAAGATATCTGGTTAAGGTATTATTTATATGTACGTTAAATACTTTACGTTATGAGATAAGGCTTAATTCTGTCTTTCTTGCTTGTGACGACTTCTACCATGTTTCATGTGTATTAGCTACAAAACTGGCAGCGGTCTCTAGGGCTGCTTGGTGAGGAGGATGACAGAACGTGGCTTACACATTTAAAATCAAACTCAAAGCATAAGCATCATGACTCCATAGGATAGATTCAAGAGTCCTGAGTAGTTGCTTGATATTCTAAGTGGCATTTAAAAGCTTTAAAGCAACTGTGCTCCCTATGAATAATAGTTATGGACAAATTTGGATTAGTACTATGATCCTGAAGGAACAGATTTACCAACTTTCTATTGGAGTGCCTGGACATGAAGCCTACTGAAGGTCAAGCGTGCCTGCAGTTATCAGAACAGAGTGAAAATCTTTGCAATATGAACCAATCAAAACAGCTCACTAACATAGTGCCACAGTAGGCATGACTTAAATTTGTGTGCCATTTTTACATGAGTATAGGTAAAATGGTGAATTGAATATTAATATTCCTTAACTTGTGGGATGAAGTCTTAAACAGTGATACCTGTGACAAACTTCAGTATGTCCTGATTCTGGTGACTGAGATTAAAATCCAAAGGAAATATTTGAAATTTCATAATCAAAACGTTTAGAAGTGCAACCAAAAATACGTAATCTGTTGACATCATTTTTCATTTTACTTGGATGGAGCTTTGTATCTTTCCACAGAAATAAAATAAATATTATCAACATTACCAGTATTATCAGTATTCTGTTTTTTTGTAATTCCTAGGTCAAGAATTTCATTTTATAGAACATGACAAGCTGATTCAATAATTTGAGCGGTTAGACAAAGGATCATTTACAAAGACATGCCAGAAAATCTGATCTACTAATATATACTGAAATATCTAAAGAATTCCAAAATTCATTTCTGTGTTCCTCGTATGAACTAGGAGCAGAATTGCACTTCATTTCTTCAGTATTTGTCTGATTATTTTTAGGGTGCTTCCTTTAAATGGACGTTTCTATTTGCAACATTTTTGAGTCCTTCAGATGGGGGGGAAAGAGAGGATTAAAATGGATTACCACGAGTGTTTCTATAGATTATTAAATTTTATATTCCTTTTGCCTGATTTAGGAAAGGAAAAGAGTTTCACCAAAAAGATATTAAACTAACTTTAAATTGTGGCTTAGCAAGCTGAGGATCAGAAAACTAATATCTGAGGGTGAAATCCCCTCCTACCATATCCCATTATTTTCTTCCTAATGTACTTACTGATGGCAGGGTACCTTTAACCCCCTGACAAAAAGCTGTAACACATTTTAAAGCTCTGGGATCCCTCATAGATTTTCCAGAGGAGTCATGCACACAAAAATTGCTCAGCAGCTAATTTTCAAATTCTCAGTGAAGAAAACCAGTAATGAAATTGAAAACGAGTGCTAAATTCTCCGTGCCAGCCTGCTCACCAATACATGTCCACAGGGCATTGTTCCTGTCCCCAGCCAGGGGAGGGCAACGGCCCCTGCAACATCCTACAGAAGTGACATGTCCTGATCACTTCCCGATAAAAATAAGGTAGCTAGGCACTGCATCCAAGTTCCTCTTGGAGAACAGCCACACTTCTAGTGGTAATTCCAGGCAAATTGATGCCAGACACTGAAGCCTTCTTGTGCCACAGCAGCAGTTCTAGTACAAATCTGTCCTTTCTATGTTTCCTACCTGAAAGTGGGTGTCATTCATTCGTAATTCATGCTTCTGCTTTTCCTTAGGAAGGAGACAAATACAAATACCTTTCTAAATATTTATTCAGTAACTTTTGCTACAGTGTACAAGCGCTTACAGCACATTTCGTAAACGTATGTTGCTTGAGACACAACAGGCAACACATATCCCAGGTGTACAGGGACTCTGATAAACAAATTATGTTATTCCCACCTGCTTCACTACATTCGTGGTCAAAAGAGGCACAAAATCCCAAATGTCTGATGATGTTCTATATACATTCTGTATCGCTGGCTCTTCCCATCAAGGATTAGTATTCACCCATCTTCTCTGTGTAGTTCCACGTGGTCATCACTCACTTGTCTCTGTAATGCACAGTAGGTCTCAGTACCAAGAAGTCTACCAATAACAGGGTGTATTGTGTCACTCCTTTTGTTGCAGGCTTTCTCTGCATGCACACCCAGTGTACAAGTCAATTTTGGTATTTCCAGCAACAGAATGATCCATTCCTGTCGTTCAAAATGCAGAAGTGACCATTGCAATGCTCTCATTGCCAGAGATCTTTAATTGTAAAGCCATGGTGTAATTTAGCATCGAGTTAAAAAATACCATCTAGTAGTAGTTGAGAGGTATCACAGTTAAATGGAAGAGTGATCAGATAGATTTCCATTGAAGTCCTTTAGGAAAATCTCCATTGTGTGTGTCCACCTCCACTCGTTTATCTTATACAAAAAAGTCTGAATATTGCGTAAGGAAAATAAATGTCTTAAAGCTGTGACTTTTCATACACGAAACCTGAGCTACACATATTGTGTAAGAAGGCAAAGGCTTTTGGAGCAAATCAAAACAGCATAGCAAAAATGTATTTGTAATGATCTGCCTGCCATTCTTCAAACTACAGACGCGGGTTCATAAAACTTATTGTACATCTGAGAAAATAAAAAACTTTTTCATGCAATCTGCAAACAAAGGGATAAATTTCATTAGACAATTATCAATGATTTTTGCAGACTCAATCACAATAAATTTCTGTGTTTGAGATTTTTGGTAAGATGTACTCTAGGTCCAGAATTCTGAAATGTAGAAACTTTCGTTCAAGGCAGAAAATCAATTCCTTAAGGGTTCAGTATATTGGAAACACTGCTGTTCTTTATACAAATGATTAGAATTATTGCAGATACTACAGTTCACTTCTAGAGTATGTTTTCAGAGAGCAAGAAAATAAGTTAGCCAGTTTTTAGAACTTAAATAGCAGCACAAAACTATCACAGCCCCATATGATGATTTCCCTGTTCATGGAAATCAGAATTTACTACATGTGCTTCATGTAGCTACAATTTAAAATTTAATAAAGTTCCAAAGACAGTTTTGTCATGAAGGCCCTAGTAAAAGATGTATTCATTAACTCTTGTCTAATTTAAGTGCTCTGAGTTTCCTAACTGGAATGACTTCATCGTTGTATGTTTATTCTTCTTCCTTGGCTCTCCCTTCCATTTCCATTACATTCTCTCTTTCATTTGAACTAACAAAATGATAGCAATTAATGAGTTGATATACTTCGTTCACTGCAAAAATTGAGAACTCAGGCCTCACATTTTTACTGACTATACAGAGTCCATCTGGTTTCTCTTTTATCTACTTAAGTTGTAAACTTTTTTGGATTACGACTACCTTTTATAGAAGGATGTCATGTCTGGTACTTGTATAGTACACATAATAAAAAACAGCAATATTGTAAGTGATGACACTTTCATTCTTCATGGTGGGAGACTTTTCTTCTTTGTATGCATTAAAGTTTTTTTTTTTTTCACCTCTTCTTTTTCAGCCACGTGGGTTGGAGGAGGTTACATCAACGGGACAGCAGAAGCTGTGTATGTCCCAGGCTATGGTCTAGCTTGGGCTCAGGCACCTATCGGATATTCCCTTAGTCTGGCCTTAGGTAAGCAAGGAACTAAAGACAATAGTCCCTGATTTTAAACAGTTCTGATGTCAAGACTGTCATCTGAAATGACACCAGCAGGGTTTGATAAAATGACACTGAAGTAAACTGTTGTTTTTGTTTTGTTTTGTTTTGTTTTGTTTTGGGGTGTGTGTGTTCTTGTAACTGTATGTGATAAGTTTTATGTATTCAGGTTTTTTTAAGAGCCTATATGATCTGGAAAATATTATCAGCTTCCATGATAGCATCTAAATCTTGGACTTCAAGAGTGGCAAATATCCTTACAGGATAGGGAATTCCTTACACCTTAGAGATCTTCACTGAGAGACTAAATAGCTTTCCAGATCTTATCCATGAAGCCTGCAGCAAAACCAGTTTGTTGCCTGAAGTTGGACTAAACTTCCTTTTAACTGCCGTACAAAACTCCATGTGTCAAAATGCAAATACTGAATCCTTCCATGTGTGGGGTCAGTGTGTAAAATACAGACAACATTGTAATTTTAATGCTGTGTTCTCTAATCCCCAAAACTTAATCACAGACATTCCTTACTTTTCTTAAAAATAGTAGCAATAAAAAATCTTTCATCATGTCTCAGCTGCATGGAGCAGGTCTCAACAGAAATATTGGCTTGTGAGCCACGATGAATGCTCCACAGAGCTGTCAAGTGCATCCTTTCAGTTTGTGAACTGATCGTGTCCCTAAGACAAGTGCTGGTGCAAGTGCTTAGAATATATTTGCAAAAATGATCCTGTATTTTTCATCTGTTATTAATATGACTGGTTTATTAGCTTTTTGATAATAGTTGCTTTCAGTCTATTTTGCACCTTTTTCTCATGGTCCTCCCAGCTAGTCTGTCACTTTTTTGCTTTTAGTTGCTTTTCCAAATCTTCTTGCCCCTTTTATTTTTTCCTATACCACTCAATTTCCCCTTGGAAGTGCTTTCCTGTGGTCTGTCCTGATTCTCTATTCCCAGGCAGAAACCTTCCACATCATGCATATTCCTCCATAGTGTATGTAGGCCAGCTCTAATTCCAATAGTAATTCCCATCCCTGAGAGCAGCTGTATTTCCTGTATGGAAAACAGTAATAGATCTGCCTAGAGATCAGTTGATGTCATTATCAGGTCATGAGGGTTATGACTGATCTGTGTCATTAAGTGGTTGTTAGAATCATAGCCACAAGCAACTTCCTGGCTCACAGCCTTTGTAGAATTGTCACAAATTAATAGCCTAGGAGAGGCTGAATTAGCCACTCCCCTCATTTCCAGCTGTTTTGAAAGAAATCCAGACTTATTCCTTGAACTGATACACACAGGTCACAGCAGAGAAAAAAAAGTCAGTATTATGTGACCATACGTCTCTCTTCAGAGCATAGCGAGAAAAGCATTTCTGTAGGCACGATCTGTACATGCAGATCTGGGAGAGAGGAGTTGTTTATCCTTTAAGAAAATATAAATTAACACAAGAAAAGAGTAAGAACAGAATAATAGAAGAAATATTATTGCTTCAGACTAAAAGGATTTAAGATTGATTTAATTTCCCTGCTAATTCAATACTCCGCTTTGTACGACTTTTTCTAATTTTTCAAGTTCTAAAGGTTAGAATGTCTCCTGTTACCTTTGATAGATGTTTGAATATCCTAATAGATATCCTACCAGGGACTATTTTTTTCCTGCGTTAGCTGTATTTTATAATGATTATATAACAAGTAGAATAGGAATAGGATTCATGAACAACACAAAAACAGAAATAAAAATGCTGGAGGTTTTTTGCATGAAACTACCTACCTGAAGACAGCATAACATTAGGAGTGTAAATTGTGTTTGGTAAGCCAGTGCCTTCTGTTCAGGGAACTTAATGAAATGAAGAAACATTGGTATTACAAGGCAAGACAGAGAAATTTGGAAAATCTTCTGTACAACACAATGAGTAGATCACCTATCTTGTGATGAAAAGCCTAAGGGTCTACAAATACTGTACAGTTGATTTTATTAGGATCTGCCTTGTTCTCTAGCTTTTGAGCATAGTTTGTATATTGCATTTCAGCAGTTTTCCTGTGATAGAAGTCTTGTCCGTGGACATGGTGATCCCAACTATACAGGTTTCCATAGAGTGGCTGTTTCAGCTTTTCTGAAATCTACCCTTTTTTCCTCTTTTTCTTTTCCCCCCCTGAAGATAGAAGGAATTTGAGGATTGTATATTAGAAATAAGTTAGAAACGTGAGGACTTTGCACATTTTTGTACGTATCCAGCGCATGTGTGAGCCAGGCAGAGCAGAATTGTGATATATCAGAATTCTTGAACATGCACAGAAACGTGTGGCAACTGTTCCGGGTGTCTGACACCTGCAGCGCCCCTAAGGCATCTGACCTACCCCACAGGTGGAGTAAGGTTGTTTTAAGCATACATTGTAAACTGGAGTTGTCCTGAAAGGATCAGTTTTGCTGAGTGCACACTATACTACGTGTGAATTCATATTTCTCATCCAGGAATCCCAGACTGTTTTACTTAAAGTACAGCTCCATGTAAAAAAATATGACCCATAGTCATTCTGGATTCTACTCTACGTATGAACAGAACTAGGTACAAAAGCCATTCCGTTATGCTGATCCAAAATTAGACAAAACACTGACAGCATCCATACTGCCAGATCAAGTAAACTGAACAAATGAAGATAAAGAAACCTTATTTTTCATTACCACACCATAGTCCCAAGTGATGTAGTTTTGCTTATATAACTCTGTGGGTAGATGTAAAATTACAGTTCCTAGCACATATTTTATTTGTACGTATTTAAAAAAAATAATAACACAGTAATACTGATATTTTTGTACCTTTGTACCTACAATCAGTGTTTTACCTCTTAATGCATTTATCCACTGCAGTTGGTGTCTTGTGCTACTTTTCTTTGCAGGTGGTCTATTTTTTGCAAAACCCATGCGATCCAAAGGCTATGTGACAATGCTAGACCCTTTTCAGCAGCTTTATGGAAAAAGGATGGGAGGGCTCCTGTTTATTCCAGCTTTAATGGGAGAAATGTTTTGGGCTGCTGCCATCTTCTCTGCTTTAGGTAAGGAATTATTGTTGTAAAAATTAACTTGCATTAGATGTAAGGGATTAAGAAAAACGGAAATGCATTAAAAAAAATGGCTTCAAATGCTAATGATTTTAGCCAAAGGATGCAGAGTGTGTCAGTTGTCTCAGACCTATGGCAACCAGCAGCCAAACCCAATAATGGTACTTCATTGATTATTTTGGTAATGGAAAGACATGCAAGGTATCTATTCAAGTGCCCTTAAGTAGTCCCTTGTCAAAGCAGCATAGAAAGATTGAGCAACAAATTTTCCTTAACAGTGAGGGTGACACGAGTGATTGCAAATATCTCTTTTATGTCAAGGTTGACCCATCTTCTGTTTTACACCACTGAGACTGCAGGAGACAGTCAAAATTTCCCTGAAGAATATGAAACATTATTGCCAATACATCTGAACAAAATGGTACTTTACATAAAGGAGACCTAGATAGACACATCTTTCCATAACACAAATAATAGAAGTAAAACAAGATGCAGGTAAATAAATTTAAGAATTATTCTATCCAACATGGCTTTCGACTCGACAAAATGAAGAAAATACTTAGGATTCAAGAAAGAATGCAGAGAATTAGTGGAACTATGACTCAACAGAAAATCACCCAACTACTCATCCAGTCCTGAAAAATAAATCAGTTTCCAGGGTTTTTAATTATATTCTAGGTTTGAATTTAGCAATCCCTTCAAGAACTAAGAAAGCCCTTGAGCTGAAGCACCAGTAGTTGACTTCTACGAGCTAATCATACTCATAGGGCGCATGCATGTGGTAATGCTTTCTAGCACAAGCTATTTTAAACAGAAAATAAACTTTGAAGGTACTCTCCAACTGTGCTCTGATGAACTGCAAAGCAATGGGGAGCTTGTTTACCACAATTTCATCACAAAACCCTTAAAGGACCAAGAACAAACTACATGCTGAGGTGATAGGAGTTGAATAGCTTGAAGAACTCTCTGAGTATTTGGAATATACTTTCTTTTTGATTGAGGACAAGCTAATATGTGATACTTCAAAGCAAATTGTGCGAATGCCTTTCGCAAAGTGACAGACCCAAAAGTGAGACTGACAGGAGCCTTCCTTTTCCCACTCCCATCAAAGCGCAGAAGGGGTGTGCAGAAGACAGAGGATTGCATCTGCATGCTGTTGTGAAGTGTCAGACTATATAGCAGACCAATACCTGTATATGAAAGTTAACAGAGGTGGGCCTTCTCATTGTTCTGTGACATACACTAACATAGTGTTTTGTTTTTTTTTCTCTATAGGTGCCACAATAAGTGTGATCGTTGACATTAACATCAATATTTCAGTCATTATTTCTGCTCTGATTGCAACTCTGTACACTCTTGTGGGTGGGCTTTATTCTGTGGCCTACACTGATGTAGTTCAGTTGTTCTGCATCTTCCTGGGGCTGGTAAGTTTGGCTTTTTTCCTCTTTGTTGAAAATTTTGCCTTGAGCGTTATGACAAATGTTGAGTGCAGTTGCTTAGCTGAAATTCTGGAACTACATCTTCTCTGTGAAAGTGTGGAGAAAGAATATCTCCGCTAACAGAACAATGACTTTAAAGAGTCCTCATTTACCTCAGTGTACAGCCCATGCTTTGACAACACTGCTAACAAGAGGCCCAGTTCTTTGGCTTTTTTACCAACCAGTCTGATAGTGCAAACACTCTTTTTCGTGCTGAGTATGTATCAAACTCAGAACAGGACTGGAGCTGATTCACTGTCAGTAAGACTGTAGTACAGGTCCTGGAAGGAGGCATCAGGTGCAGAGAGCAGTCAGTAAAGCAGTCCAGAAACACTGGAATTGGATCTGCACAGCTGATATTCTCCTATTTCTCTTTTATATAGCTGTCACCTATGCAGTTTGGTTAACCTGCTTTAAATCAGCTTCTGGGTTTTTCCCTCACTTCCCTCCACTGGCCTTGGAGACCACAGTCTGGGGAGTCTCACCAGATCACCTTGCCGTTTGAATGTGGTGGTATGATTCACCTATCAGTTATCAACGATATGCTAGTGGGAAGCCTTTTTCCTTATTTACTGCTGTTTGTTGACTCTACTCTG
This sequence comes from Penelope pileata, assembly GCA_013396635.1. NCBI lineage: Eukaryota > Metazoa > Chordata > Aves > Galliformes > Cracidae > Penelope > Penelope pileata. Next base: position 12,923 of record WBMW01003632.1, on the reverse strand, counting down.
AAAAACATCAGTGCAACAGGGGTCAGATCACAAGGGTACGGTCAAAGAAGCTGCTGTCTTTGCTTGCCAGTGCCAGTAACAGATTGTCACAGGTGTGCAGAGATCTGAGACAGGTTGAAATAGAAGGGGTGGCCCAAGGTGACAGAGCTGAATGACACCTCGGGGACCCAGAGTTGTTTCTCTGCTTTCACCAGAGTTCTTGTGCAGCCCTAGGGAAATTGCTTCAGCCAGAGCTTGCACAGATGGCTGCTAGCTAACCCTGTGTGAGTCCTCATTCTGTGGTATCCTACTGTGAGGCCTGTGACCTTATTTGCAGAAGTGCTAAGCATTCCCATTTGTAACTGACTTCATGGGAATTGTGCTAAATACTCTGAAAAAGCAAATACAAGTTCCAGCTGGCCACCTCCAATGAGAAGTTATTCCAGAACCTCTTCTCTCACACTTTGCTTCACCTGCACAGTGGGGGAAATACTGTCTCCTTCCCTAATGTGCATGTTAACATTTGTGAACCATTTCATTTCCACAGATGGTGTACATTACAGAAATTCCCAAAATAAAGTAAATCACTCGTGCACTACTAAAGATCCTCATCTTATGGGACTAATAACATGCGATCCTGTAATTAAAGGCAGCATGAACCCGACAGGGAGGGGAAGACATACAAAGGTTGTATGCAAGTCTTTTAAATGGTTGGATGTGTAGTTTTAATAGTGTTCTTTTAATCCAGGTTAGGCTCTTTACGTCATTTTTCATTTAAAATAATAATATTGTCACGTAGAAAGAACTGTGTTCTTAACCTTAGGAGTCATGAGGAGCTGGAAGCTTCAGATAGTGCCTAAATGGTCATGCTGTAGGCGAAGTGGTTCTAGATGAGATGGATGGGACGCTTTCACAGCAGGTGTCACAGTAGAAGATGTGACAGACTCAGTGTCCCAGCTTCCCCTCCAGATTCTGGGGCAGTTTGTATTTCCACTGGTACAGAGCTTTACTGCTCACTCCTCTAATGACTGTTCTTTACCAGAGACGTGATGCTTGTTCTAATCACTTGCATTCCCTACCCTGGCTCCTAATTTCAGACACAGTCCCATCCTTATGCCTCCATAAACCCTAATCCAGCCTAGGCACCCTACATACTTCTCTGGTTTTCTCCTTCCAGGTCCATGTATTTTCCCTTCTTCCCTCCTCTCCTGTACCCACAGCTGCAATTTTCACCTCCAGTCTCTGTCTTTATCTTGCCCAGTGAGTCTTTCCCTGATTCTATGCTTTCTCCCCAGCTACATACTGAGTCTTCATCTCAGTTGCATTGTTAATTCTCCATTCTAAACTCTTTGCTGTCATACAGAAGTACTTTTATTTTCTGGTTTCCAATCCCATGACTTCCAGATCCTTCTAGCTACCTGTTACCTCTACCTCTAAACTTTTAGTCACATCATGAGGTCCCAATTCGTGCTTCACTTCCACAAGCTACTGTGTTTTTTTTGCTCCGTTCAAAACAGTGAATTTCCTGCTTCAATTAGAAGGAGCTCAAAGAAGACAAAAGGAGAGAATTTGAGACTGTGACTACATTAGTAAGTTAAACAGTGCCAAGGTAAAAACACAAGATCATCTGTACTATTTAATTATTACTATTTAATTGTCCTGGCACAGTTCTGGTCCATGCCAATACTTTCCCAGATAATTCTCAGGATCAGATCAGGACTGTCCTTTTTGGCAGGGAAAGGAAGTCCAGATCTGTGGATATAAGTTAGGACACATCACTGAACTGCAGGGCCAAAGAAGGTGTCTTGACTTGGTTTATTTCCTAATATAGAGGTAGTCCTTGAGATCCCAAAGAGCTAGGTTAGTCAGGAGCTGGCATGGATTACAAAAGCTGATAATACATTTGCAATACAGTCCCTATTAAATCCTGGGCTGTGGCTTGCAGGCTGCAGATGGACCTTTAGAAATTTACCCTGCTGAAAATCTCAGCTGAGTATGTGCAAACTGCAGCTCTTCAGAAGCTCATCACTTTGACATGTTTGTGATTTGAGATTCACAAAGAAGAATAAAAAATCCACGTGACATCCTTGTTCTTTGTGAATTTCTCAAAAAAAAAAAAAGTATTAGCATCCTTTCATTTTGGCAATATATTTATTTTTCCTTCAATGTATCTTGGAGATGGCTGAAACATTTTGGTGATACTTCCAGAAAAGCCTAAGTAGACACTGAGAAAGGAAATTTTCTCCCCAAGTGCTTAAATTGTAAAAGTTTAGTATGTAACTGAGAAATTGTACTTGATAAACAACTTGATTAATAGGCAGTGCTGCAAAACATAGCAATAATTCATGTCTTCTTCACACATTGATGCAATAATTGTTCAACAAAGTAGAGGAAGATGTTTGAAGTCTCAGCTTCTTGCACCTCCATGCACTTAAATGTGATCATTTGGATTGTGGTAATCTGCATGTTTCTGGATATCACTGAAGACTTAAGGGTGCTGTGCTTGCAATTGTCTGTTCCATAGACTACTAAGCCTGGTTTTCATCTCAGTAAGAACTGCCAAGGTCCTTCTAATAGTTAGTGAGACGAAGAATGAGTTAGAAGGCAAATACACAAAAAGACTATTGGTGAAAGAAACCCATCTTCTGGCAGAAACTGTTTCAGGACTGATTTTTTGGCCCAGAAATATAATGAAGATGTATAAATGTTTCTCCTGCTGATGATTTACACTGATTAATTCTGCCCTACTGCTCATAGTGTCCAGAACAAAGGTAAGCTATCCAGTACCAAGCTCTTTGGATTTTGGAGATGTTCCTCTGGCATATAATCTGACTATTCTGCTGGTAAATTTGTTGTTTGATCTGCAGCATGCAAGAACAAGAGAAACAGATCAATGTTAATATTATAATCTTGCGGGTTTATCCTGGCTTCGTTAGACCTGAACAAAGTGTTACTCTTTGGTTACAGTGGATCAGCGTACCCTTTGCGATGTCCCATCCTGCAGTGACAGACATTGGGCTCACAGCTGTGCACCATGTGTACCAAGCACCTTGGCTCGGATCTATCACCTCACCTAACATTTTCACATGGCTGGACAATTTCCTTTTATTGGTAAGTGATGGCTTCTATGGAGGAATGAAGCATCTTAGCATTCCCGCTGTGTTACTGGAACAGCTGAAAAAAGCAGAGTCTACTTAAGAGTTTCCAGCAACATGCATACTTTTACCTTCTTGACTCCTGCTAAATATTTCTGAACATTTGAATGATTTCAGTTAAATATCAGGAGAATATTGTAGCACAGCTGTCAAAGTCAGCATTGCCAGGAATGCAATTTAACTACTGTCAAGCAGAAAGACTTGACTTATGCTAAAATTAATTCAAAGTGTATGGTTAATACTTAAATGATGTCATTCTTGGCAAAGGAATTTATATATCGCAGAAGGAAAAAAATACATTACGCAAATGATTAAATATGCCTTAGCTGTAGGGGATGTAGAAAAAGCTTTGCAGAGATGAATGGATGAATTCATACAAACACACACGCCAAAATGAACCGAGAGTTTTCATTATTTAATACTCATGGTATTGCACATGGGATTGGTGGTTATTAAGTGCTTCCCATTAGAAGACCTAGCAGCACATGCTAACATTTTCCACTCTCAGTGTCCCTGAGCAACTCTACAATATTTCTATTATCATATTCTAGTTTGAGATTTCTTTCTCTCTTATTTTCCTAAATAATCACAGCCAAAAATCTTCAGAGTTTTCTGGCAATAGAGCTAGTAAAATACATCATTTTATCCAGCTTAGATTTTTTACAGATTCTCAGAGAACCAAAGCATGACACTAGCACAAGTGGCTGAATTCTCTCTGCTAAGTGTGAAGGTTTCATCTCTGCTGATGACCAAAGGAAAGCTCTGATGCTACCACATTGTGACACGTTTCCTTTTCATTTCGTTTGTTTCTTTACAGCTCAAGAAATTTACACATGCTTGGAAAGCCTTGTTAAAGTAACGTTATTAAGGCTGCAAAGGAAAGCACTCATAAATAGTATGTCAAAATCCAAGTTGCCTGTGAAACATTCATTTGGTCCCTGTGTGTGCATGAAGTGTAAGAAACACCTGTATACACACTATTAGGTCTAAGTGCCTCCTGCCTCATTTAGTATTAAACTGGACTGTGCACATTTAATGAGCAATTTGCTTTGTTTTCTTTCCATACTGTTTAGTCATAGGCACTTATTTAGTTAGTGGAGGCTATTCAAATCCTGCTCTGAAGAGAGAATTTTAGCATGTTTGTTCAGCCTTTGGTAATGGTCTTTTATGTCATATTTCACAGGTATAATTTTAAGTGTAATCAGGATCTTCACTGTTACATCCACAAATCAAGAAAAGGGTTGCTACCATAAAAAAAAAAAAATTCTTCTCTGTCCATACTTTGTATTGGTATCATATTTGGTTAAGAAAATGGGAGAATAATTTTTCAGATTCTCAATACATATGTATACAGAACTTGTAGCCTTGTTTACATATTCATAGAGGAAGATAAAATCTTGCTTTCAAATCTATCAGTAACTAACCTAATTCTAGGGGTGAAGGGTGCTGGAGGCCGAATTCTCCAAATGTGAGATACATACAGAACTTGTAGCAACTTTTACAACTTTTACAACTTTTTCTAAGACTTTATCAAATATTTATGCAGCTCACAATACCTTGGGATTACAGAGACTATGTAAATGTAAAGCATTGTTGTTAACTGTACAGAGAAATAACTTGTCTAAAACAGTAGGATTTAAGTGGATTTACAAAAGTTTAACATCACTTGTGAGAATGCAAGTTACAGCTATTACTAACTGACTGATATGTAATAAATGAAAGGGGAGCAAAAAGGCATTTGGCATTCAAGCGATGCTTCTCTCTATGTGATGACAGCAAGGAAATGTGTCTGCCCCCAATAATGGGATGCTGCTCATTGTGTTTGCAGACATTTGGAGGAATCCCGTGGCAAGCGTATTTCCAGCGAGTTCTTTCCTCATCTTCTGCCACATATGCTCAAGTTCTGTCATTTCTGGCTGCTTTTGGCTGTATTGTGATGGCTGTTCCTGCAATACTCATTGGCGCGATTGGAGCATCCACAGGTAAATTGTTAAAAATGAGTAGTACAGTAAATGCGTGAAAATCCCATAAATCTTATATTAGATCTAATCTAGACAGGTGACATCATTAATCAACCCACGACTCCTTCAGCAGGAGACTGCACTGAAAAATAACGTTATAGCATGCTTTCCTCAGGGGAAATAGCTCCATTGTGATGGTTCAACACCAATGGGCAACTTAAGCTCCACTACACTGCTCTCTTCACTCCCCCTTTGCCCATAAACTGTTTTTTCTTTTATTTTTGTTGTTTCAGGAAGTCATTTATCAGGAATTTCTTGTCTTGACCTTGTCAACTTCCTTGTCATAGTGAGAGTAATTCCTACCACAGTGAACATGTGGCTAAACTCTTAGAAATGCTCTATTAGAAATGTCTAATCCCTGACTTTGAGATTTGGGCCTGTTATTTAAGAGAACAGTTAAACACATTACAAAGTTGGATCTCAGACTGGTTTTATTGAGGAAAATGGTGTTTATTAGTAATGCAGTTTTTACATGTCCTACTGGATTACCACAGGCTGTTTTCAAACTTAACTCAGAGGAAAGGAAAAATGGTGAGCAGAATTAAATCTGCATAACAGAAACCAGTGGGGCTATACCTCTCTCAAATGTCATCAGCCCTGACCCAACAAGTTTGGTTCTTGAACACAAATAAAAATGTGGCCACATACAAATTCAAGGTATGCTGTGGCTGCTAACTACTGATGTTAACACACTGGTGTCCATATTGCAGCCTGGAACCAGACTGATTACGGCCTCCCTGACCCCATCGCTAAAAAAGAAGCGGATATGATTTTACCAATTGTGCTCCAGTATCTTTGCCCAGTCTACATCTCATTCTTCGGCCTCGGTGCTGTATCTGCTGCCGTCATGTCATCAGCCGACTCTTCAATTTTATCAGCAAGTTCTATGTTTGCTCGGAACATTTACCAGCTCTCATTTCGACAAAATGTGAGATTATATTTCCGTTTTCACTTTTAGAGAAAGTTTTCGGCAAGGTCTTTTCTAGGTGAAGCATAGACTGCCATTTCTTAGTGAAACACCTACTCCACATTCTTGCCTACAACCAGAAAAAGTCCGGCATTTCTTTCCTAACAGTGTATTGAGTAAACTGAAAGTCAAAAATATTTATGGTTGTGACGGATGAAAAAGATCAGGGGAGGCAGCTTCCAAGTGTTTTGATGGCATTACAGTGTACTCTAAACAGCTCCTGATTTTTGTTGCAACCATAGGTTTTACTTAAATCCTTAATGAAATGAGACGTCTTTCGGAATTAGTGATTTATTAGGAAATCACACAACACTGAAGAAAAAGGCAAAGCGTGGGCTAGTGAGTCAGAGGTTTTCTTAGGAAATGGAGAAGAAAAGAATCTGTCTATGAAAGTTTTTTCTGGTTGATCTATACTGTGCTTATTTTCAAAACAGCACAGTTATTTCTACAACTGTTGGTTTTTTTCCAAGACATTATCAAATTTTTCTGTATGCACAAAGGTTAATGATTTTTCGAATGGCAACCATAGCCTTTGTTTTTTTTTTTTCTCTGTGCTTGAGATGGAGGTATTAGTTTGTGAATATTGCTTAATGTCACGCAAAATTTCCTTTTACAGTGTAGTGTCTTATACAGACTATGTTCATAAACGAAGGCATACTCATACTACCATAAAAAAAAAAACAACTCCTAACACTGCACTTTATTTTTTTATTTTTTGCAGGCCTCAGACAGGGAAATCGTGTGGGTCATGAGAATCACTGTTTTTCTCTTCGGAGCATCAGCAACAGCAATGGCACTGCTGGCTTCATCTGTGTATGGCCTGTGGTACCTCAGCTCTGACCTTGTTTATATCATCATATTCCCTCAGCTCCTGTGTGTGCTATTTATTAAAGGAACCAACACCTATGGTGCTGTTGCAGGATACTTATTTGGACTTGTTCTCAGAATAACTGGAGGAGAACCATACCTCTACCTTCAACCCTTGATCTGCTATCCTGGCTGCTATCCTGATGAAAATAATATCTACGTCCAGCGATTCCCATTTAAAACACTTGCAATGCTTACCTCCTTCTTTACTAACATTATAGTCTCCTACTTAGCCAAATACTTATTTGAGAGCGGGACTTTGCCACCAAAGCTGGACTTCCTTGATGCTGTGGTTGCGAGGTACAGTCGAGAACATATGGACAAAGCAACTCTTGTAAAAAGTGACAATATTGTATTAAACGAACTTGCACCTGTGAATCCACGACACAGTCTAACTTTGAGCTCAACTTTCACAAACAAGGAAGCCTTTAATTATGTTGATTCGAGTCCAGAGCTGTCCAACACTGAAGATAATTAAAAAGTCCGGCAACCACAGACAAAACAATGCAAAGCAGGATATTCTACAAAGAATAGTAAGAGGCATTTTATGAGAAGAACAGCAAAACTTAGGAATGAAATGCCACTGCACAATTCTTTAAGTTGGTTCTACATGCAGGAGCATCCCAGGGGAGGAACTCTTTCCTATTATTATCTAACACGTTGGATTAGATCGTAGAGTGTTTACCGAAAGATGCACTCAGATCTCGTTCTTTCCGCCCACAACTATACACCATGTAATTAAAAAAATATTTACAATTGAAAATGTAAGTAGCAGAAAATTGCAACAGCTATTTAGCTAGGACATCGTATGAAGAGATTATAATACAGTCACTCTGAAATACTATCAGTCAACATTTTATTGGCATTATGTGAAAATATATTGTCACAGCTGTAAGTGATTTATTACTGAAGAGCTAGTTGCCTGAGAAAGACAGATAGGTAACTTCCCTGGGTTTCTGTTCTGGGATTTTTTTCCTCATAAAGTATTTTGAAGAAGACAAATATAGTATATTATTATTATTCGTGTAAGACAGCAAAATGTGCAAATAGTAATAAATCCCTTACAGGAGTGCTAAACATCGTATGTTCATAAAAAAATTTAAAATGAAATCACCAGTTCAAGTGATGTTATACATAACGCAAGATGACCTTAAGCAAAGTATGTTACTATAGGTTTTCTTTTTTCCTGTGTTTAGTAGCTGTCATCCAAGGAGGACAATAAACATTTCAAAGCAATAATTGGAGTTGAAACTCAACTTGTGAAAAAATGGCAGTTTTATAAATTAAATAGATCTTTGCAATGTTGTGGAAATAAGCCTTATCTCAACTTGTCATCAAAAAGAACACGGAGAAAAGCAGTCTGACACCAAGCAACCATAACAATGGAGCAGATATTAAAAAGTAGGAGATTCAAGAAGGCTGCTTGAAAAAACAGATGAAAGGGTTTCCCATGGGAAAATGCCCATTTTTCACTTACTAAAAAATGTATTCTCAAAGACAACAAAAAGTCTTTTGGGTTGGACTTACCGAGATGACTGAAAAAAAGTAGATTTTCCATGGAAAATCACATTTTCTCAAAAAAACTATTTCTCGTGGGAAAAGAGGCTTAGTGGAGAGCTTTCCCTGTCTGTAAGCGTTTACCTCCAGACGCAGCAGTAGCTTGGAGGGAACCTGAAAGGAAAGCTGAAACCAAAAGCTCAGCGAAAGCCACAGTGGTGTCTTTAGCTAAGTGCTGGACTCCTTCATTGATAGCCTTGACAGCCACCTTCATGGGCCAGCATGGTGCCTCTGTGGTGCACCAGCAGCGGCCAGGCACGAGTGAGACCACTCATGAATGGTAATGTTGGCTAGAGGCATCAAAGCAGGGAAGATTAAGTCTCTTCCAACAACAGCCTGGCCAGCAGAGAGCACTCAATTTTGTTTCTGTTTGCCCACAGCTGAGATGGTTGTGTCTGTCCTCAGTGGTACGTGCCTTTCACAGTGGGAGATCTAATAGCTAGATTTCTGTACAATTAAGAGATACGCTCCAATAATTATTTTTAATATCTACACACGACACAAAATACATAACTGAAATCCAGATATCCTCCTGTTGCTGGTGAAAATTTCTTCTTTAACATTTACAGCAGGAGAAACTATACTGGAGGATAGGAAGTGTTAAGAATAGGTTTTGCTGCTAAAGGAAGAAGCCATCAACTTGTACATTCAGTGTTGACATAAACTTTCACAAGGTTGAATTCTTAGATAAGTTTTTGCTCCTTTTGTGGAGTTTTAATGTCATATATATATATAATATGTAGATAAAATTAATTTTAGAGATGTTATTTTTTCCTCCATATGCTGCATTAGAAATAACACGACATCTGAGTTCTTGATATGCATTGTGAACTGCAGTACTACTGCACTAACAAGTATTGGGTGTGTTCTGGTTGGAGGGAATCAAAATCAGGATCTGCACCAAAATCCCAGAAGAGTCAATATTGCAAAGAAAAGAAAAGAAAGTTCCTGTGGGGTGAATGAACAAGCCGCCGATGAACTAACTTTAGGGTGCTGAGGATCTTGCAAACTAGACATGAGCCCAGTGTATTCATTCTCTGATGAACTATGGAAAAAATAGGCAGAAAGGGATCATATGGAAGAGAGGGGAGAATGGAGCCATTGCTGGCCCCTTTCTGGCCCAAATCCATGAGCCTGAATCCATTTTTATGAGGAAATACCAAGCCACAGTTTTATCCACTTTCACAGCCAATGTCTTACATTGTATTTCCAAATTATGTTAGGGGATCTCAATTTAAAGCTTCCAAGTAGCTTGTCCTGAAAATTTTCTCTTACTTCTGTTTTGGCTAGGAATTGGTAAAATTTCACTATGAGAAGCTGCATATTGGCCAGCAGCATTTCTACATTACGTGTTTCAAAATTTCCAGTAGTGGGAGAAGAAGGAAACGGACAAGAGAATTCAGCTCTTTTGAGACACTTTGATTCCCGTGTATCCCCTCACTGTCACAAAAATATAAAGGCTTTTAAAATGCTCAGAGAAAAATCAAATGAAAAAATTAAATTGTTACCCTAAGAACTTCAACCCAGATGCTTGCAGTATTATCAGAATATTTTATACCATGTATTCTACTGAATATTTTTGTGAAATAACTGTGTTTTTCCTGTTTTGCTGGAACTGCTTTTTCTGGCAGAAAATGGTTCCAACAAAGTTTTCCATTCCTTTCTGAGGAAACTCAAAGGTTGTTGCGCTGTTTCAAGTAGCACACCATGGAAGTTTTGTCATGCAAAGGGGAGAAGAAACACTGGAGGCTGTTTGTGGTGTGACCTTATCTCTGCCTTCTACATGAGAAGTCTCTCTGTTTTTCCTTGCATGAGTCCAACAACAGCTGCAGCGGCTGCTGGGCTGGGCTGGGCTGTGGATTGCGTGATTCCAGAAGCCAACTAAAACAACCCCATGCAAAGTCCATTTACAGGTTTTCTTGCCTTAGTTCAGCTATCCTGCCATTAGATTTATACAGAGCTGATGATATAACCAAAGGGCACACGTATGATTGACAGCTGAAGGAAAAAAAAAGAATACAACTGAGGTGTTTCCCTAAGCAAAATGCCAACAGTATGTGATTCAAGTCGCTTTATTTTCATGCAAACCATCAAATGCTCCTTCTCCACTTTTGCAATTCGTAGACAATAGTAGTAGTAGTGTACACTGAATTGGATCTGCAATCAGTGAAGCAAAGAACTCATCTTCAAACACAGAGGTTAGTGTTTCTGAGCCAATGATTTCTGGATAAAATACTCATATCATGATCATACATGTCACTTTCAGATTCTTAACATTTGTGAATTACACTTACTTGACAGGGTTTTTACTTCCTTTGCATGAGATGTGTTCATGAAATCAAGGTTAATGCATAACTGATGTCATCTATATTTGTCTGTATAGGATGGTATATGTATTATAAATAAAACATACTTTTGTGAACCTGAACTGAATGTAAACATTAAGTGGATCAAATAAAGTAAAAGTCAGATTTAGTCTTTTATTTTCATATAGTATACAATGATTTAGGATTTCAAATGTAAGTATCATAGGAAAAAAAACCTGTTATTCGTTTTTCCTTCTGCCCTTCAAGCATATTTGATCAAGTACCATGTGCAGTTAGACAGTAAGTTATTGTAAGTCTGCCATTAATCAGAGCAGTATTTGTGGCTGTTGTTAAAAAAAAAGTATATTTTTGTCTGTGTCTAAAATGATGTATTAAAACTATTACTAACAAAGCAGATAGGAAGCATAATATAGAGATATATATGTTTTAACTTCATTTGTATGGTTTCCAATAGCACCCATGCAATTCAGGAAAATACTGTCTAGTTTTGGGTCTGTTTTGTCCGTCTATCAAAAATAAAGACGTTTATTTTATTATCACTCAGCATCATATGAAGTTTTGTGTCACAGGTAGAGATGTGAGGTGACCCTAGCCTGGGGGATCAGTGGGGCTGCAGGGAACCCTCCATTCAGCCCTACCCCAAAGCCTAGTCCTCATGTCGGAAACAGAGCTTTTATTTCAGTCATCTCTGCTTCACCCTCACAGCCACAAAGAGCAGAGACCCTGGAGCTTGGAAGAAATCCAGAAATGGGTCTGGAGTCCAACGGGACTCCTTCCCTCAGACTCATCAGGAGGGATCTTTCTCTTGCAGATATCATACTGGAGTATGGGAGGATGGGTCCTGAATAGGAGCTGTGGCTTGGACTTCAGGATTGATGATGAGCACAAAATGTTCTATAGGAGCAGGAATGCATGTACTTAGAAATGACTGCTGGGTTTCACCTTTCAACTAGAGCAAGGGTTTGACAGTTCTTCATATGCAGGAAGAGTCCTTTGTAGAGGAACATAAAGTCATCGTAGGCATTGCATGTGTTATGAATGCAGTTAATTAGAAATCAAACTTCTAGCTGACTGAAAACAAAAGCTCTGCTTTTATCCTCCTAAAGAAAGATTGATTTAATGTCCAAAGACACAAATGGGTGGTTATGCAAAGTTACTATAACAACACGTGAAATACGCAGTGTATTTATCTCCCAGCTGCTTTACAGAAATACGTGGGCACTACTATCCGCCCCCGGGTGAGGAAAGTAGGCAAAGGCATTCACTCATGGAGCAAAGCACAGCCCGGGATTTTCAAACAGTGAAGCACAGCTCTGAGGTTTCCTTGAGGTTGCAGAGCTCTTGTCTCACTTGCAATTCTTCATTTGGATCACCCATTTGCACTCGAGGCACACAGAGTGAGAGGATGCGTTCAGTAAATCCTTGCAGCCAAGTGAAACAGGGCATATAGCCCTGGTAGTTAGTTGTTGGAGCATTTCTCTATCTGGGGTGCAGGCTGGGTGTTGCTGTTCAGTATTGCTACACTGTTCCTAGTGGTTGGAGAGATGGGACTTCTGGAGCAGTTGGAGCGGGNGAGAGGTGTACCTGACATGGGCCCTGTGCACAATGGCCAGAGCCAGCCAGTTGGAGCGAAGCTTCTGGGTGGGGAATCAACTGCACAGGTGCAGCAGACTTGAGGTCTGAAGTCCAACTTTGAGGAAGACCGTCAGCCTTCATCCAGAAGACCCCCAAACACCCTCTGAATACCCATGCCCATGTGCAAAGGGGAGGAGTTTACGTTAACATGGGAGGGGTTTATGTTAATATGGGAGGCGTTTGTGTTAATGCTATGTGAATATTTATGACACTATGGAATAAAGGGATGACGTGAGGCAGTTGGGGTGTGCATAACTGGGTGGAGCTCTCCCGTGTGCGGCCAGCGCTGTTCATAAAGGAGTACCTACTCAGCATAACTCATTCTTGAGTTTCTCCGTGTCATTCTGCAATCACAACTTTGAGGCTGCCGGCACCCAGCTGCTGCCAGCCCAGCTCAAAGGCAGCCCTTGGCTTG
>WBMW01003631.1:57376-86869 GCA_013396635.1 Penelope pileata | reverse complement strand
TGCTAGGTCAAACCGGGACAAGTTCTCAAAGTGTCTGTTAGATGGATAAGAATTTCAAAAAATTCAGGCTCTTAGTAGCGCTAAAGTGCATTCAGTAAACCAAAGAAATTAAAAATACTGGATTTAAATGCAACAATTAGTCAACTGTTCAGATTAGGATGTTCTAAAACTCAATTTCAGGAAGTGCAGAAGCTTCATCAGAAGTTTTTTTCTTGGCTTACTTTTGTCAGGCTTTACTCCATTCAAACAACCTTTTCAAAGCATATCATGGAAAGTGTGCATTGTAACATGTGCAGTACATTAAGAAAACTAGTTGAATAGAGCAATTTTCTATGAAATTACTGCAAAGACATAATTTCCTAGATTTAAGCTGCTTATGCTGATTCGTACCTTGTCTTAAAACATCTGGATTGCAACACAGAAAGCAAGATTTATAACAAAAAAGTGGTACTATTCAAACAAATGAAGTTGAATGTTGCAATAATGTACAGTTAATGACAATATGTGTTTGTCCACGGTACTATGGATTCTCTGTTAAGGCCTGAATTATGTATGCATACCCAAATTTTTGTGTTAAAAAGCCTAAGAAGAAATGAATACATTAAAGGCAGCAAATCTTCTACTGTTGTCTTTTAAAATTTCATGGGCGCCTATTTCCTATATCCTGGGCTGCAACAAAAGGAGTGAGGCCAGCAGGTCCAGGGGGGTCCTCCTGCCCTTCTGCTCTGTGCCAGTGAGACCCCACCTGAAGTACTGCATCCAGATGTGGAGTTTGAGACTCTGTTTGAGAGTGTCCAGAGGAAAGTCACTAAAATGATCCAGGGGATGGAACACCTCCCCGACGACGAAAGGCTGAGAGACCTGGGGCTGTTTGGTCTGGGGAAGGCTCCAAGGTGACCTGATAGCAACCTTTCAGTATTTCAGAAGGAGGGCTAGAAGAAAGGAGGGACAGATTCTTTAGCAGGATCTGTGGGGATAGGACGAGGGGAAATGGTTTCAAACTAAAAGAGAATAGATTTAGGCTGAATTTAAGGAAAAAGTTTTTTACAGTAAGGGTGGTGAAGCATTGGAAAAGGTTGCCCAGTGGTGTGGTGGAAACCCTGTCCCTGGAGACATTAAAGGTCAGGCTGGACTGGGCTCTTAGCAACCTGATCTAGTTGTAGATGTCTCTGTACATGGCAGAGCAGTTGGACTAGATGAACTTTAAGAGTCACTTTCAACTCTAAGGATTCTATTATTTAAATAATTGTATGGTTTAAGAATGGCTTCTTCATAGTGGTAGTATTGTGTAAACTCATTATTGCCTGAACTCTGAATAGATAATCGCCAGCTATCGTCTGGCATACAGGGTTACTATGGCAGTCCATATGCTTTGGAACCGTTGATTTTTAAATGCAAATTTATGATGTCAAATAAGAACATGCCCCAGAAAACAAAGCTTCATTACTAGTAGCTACAACAAGCTGCTAGCTCCAACTCAAACTATTTGCCTGTCAGTTTGTTTCTTTAAACTGAATTATATTAACTATTTTACAGCTCCAAAAATGTGCTGACAGCATGGACCTGTACTTATTCAATCAGCTTAAAACCCAGTAAGCTCAACTTGACATACTATAGATAATATGAAGAAGTATAGCTTTGTTTATTTGTTACTATTATTCAGGTTTGTTTATCTGAGCCATCTTTTCTGAAGTAATTGTAGTAGGCTTGTCAGTATGCCTTCATGTGATAAAAAATATTATAGTTCTGAAGAAGCATTGGCCTGGTTCTAAACTCTAAGCATGTTGATATTTCATTCTACAATATGATTCAAGGACGAAAAATCTGACTCATTTGCATCTCAAGTTCTAATTCTACATGGGATGTTCTTTCAGCTTCAGTCTTTTTTCTGACTCTTTTATTCTTCTGCCTGCTGTGTGTGTTTTTTAAATACATAGTTGCCCAGGAGTCCTTCTGACTGACATTCTTGCTCCTTTAAAGTTGTGTACCTTATTCTTCAATTTTAGATCATTGCAACATTTTTGAAGTGAATCTCTTGATCAATCTTACCTCTTGTGTTCAAAGCAGTTAACTTTTCAATTGAAGTAAAATTTAAGTCATGCAAAAGCATCATATGGGTAGTACAACGTGAGCACATTAGCTCTGTCCTCTAGTTAGCTCTCTGCTCGTGTGTCCAAGATAGGCAACTGCTGTGAACTTTTTTCCATAGACACAATGCAAAGTACCATCGTATAAATATAGGAAATCACAGCAAAATAAGCTCCAGTCTTTCTACATTTACACTGCACCAGTCAGTAATGTAGGTGTTCACTCAGAGTGTACAAACTAGGTTCTCCTCAGCACAAGGTAACCTGGAAAATGCAGTTGAGGAGAAGCACTCCTCTAATCCTGTCAATGGATGTCTGACTAGGCAGGAGTCCAAAATAAAATCCTCTCAATGAATTCAGGCACATTCAACTGTTTCACTTGATAGACCTGCTCATGTTAAACTTTTCTGCTTGCTAAAACAGATATAATTGTACTCTCCCAGACTTCTAAGCTAGAACATAGGCACTCTGGGGTTCAAATTAATCCTTGCTATCTCAGTCAGCAAATGGAGTCCTCTAATTCAGGAGCCACTCTCAATTTCTCTTACAGCTTTCCTCTACAGTTAAGAGTGTCCTTCTCTATTGAGAGTACAGAGAATCACAACTAAATATGCTCCTAAATTATACACTGTAGTTAGATACCTAAACTAAGCTGGAATGACCCTGAAATAATTAAGATTTTCTGGGGGACAATATGGTAGATGAACAAGAAACAGTTTTAAAGGAAAAAAAAAGTCCTAGCTGAAAAAACTCTCAAAGTACTGAGGAAATCCAAGTAATTGAAGCCAGGCTTAGGAAGAGTCTGCAAAGTGTTACAGAGTTGGCAAATTCTTTCTTCTAAGTCAGTTTTTTTTTTGTGCTATAATTACTTTCATCTGTAAAACGTGTTTTTATACATGATAGTTTCTAACCTAGAAAACCAAATTGTGTTGTGTAGTAAAGCCCTTTTACCATTTGAGCAGTCTAGGATTCTCTGGCCCTGGAGTGAACAATAAAATAAACGACAAAAACTCAAAGCAAGCAGTCAAAGAAACAAAAAGTTTCAAGTGTGTAAACCTAAAATCAACAGAAAATTAAGGCACATAATCCAACCTGCAGCACTGGCAACTTCAAATCAACAGTTGTTCCAGATACTTTCTTTAATACAGAAACATTGTCCATGGGCAAGTGTACATATACTCAGGATAAAAACGTGCTCAGCATTCAGAACCTAACACAGATATATCCCACTGTCACACTTCTATGTATCCATAAGTCAATTCACCACTGTTTCAAACTAATTTTGTTCTCCTTGTGACTAAAAAAGAACATTTTCAATAGCAGTTCTATTAGAATTGGGATGAGGTCACTAATACCTACAAAAGATCAAGCTCTGCAGCTAGAATGAAATTCATGCTTAGTTAGAGGAAAAAAATTATGACACTGTAGCCACCATGTTTGAAAGAGCTCTGTTTTTGTCTCATACCAAGGACAGAACTGGGTATTCACTGTTGTTTGTTTAAAGACTAGCACTAAAACTTTGGTTAAAAGAACCCCTATCAATCTATTCTTCCATTCACTTATTAGAAATAAATAATGTGCAAGTGTATACCAACATACTGAGAATTTTACCTCTGATAATTATAGAATCATAGAATGTCTTGGGTTGGAAGGAACCTCAGAAAACACCTAGCTCCAATCCCTCTGCCACAGGCAAGGTTGCCACCCACTAGATCAGGCTGCCCAGGTCCCCCTCAAACCTGGACACCCTGTTCCAGTAACTCACCATACTGAGTGAAAAATTTCCACCTGAAATCTAATCTAAATCTCCCCCCTTTCAGTTCAAAACCATTACGCCTTGTCCTATCACTATCTACCCATGTAAAAAGTAAAAAGTACCCCTTCCTGTATATAAGCTGCCTTTAAGCACTAGAAGGCTGCAGTGAGATATCCCCAGAGCCTTCTCTTCTCCAGCCTGAACAAGCCCACTCCCTCAACCTTTCTTCAAACTCCAGCCTTCCAATTGTCATTGTGGCCTTCTTCTGGACCTACTCCAAAAGCTCTACATCTTTCTTGCTGCACGCAGTACTCCAGATGGTGCCTCAGAAGGGCAAAGTGGAGGGGAAAAAAATCACCTCCCTCTCCTTGCTGGCCACCTCTCTTGTGATGTAGCCCAGGATACTATTGGCCTGCTGGGCTGCAAGCACACTCTGCTGGCTCGTGTTAAGTTTTTCATCCACCAGGACCACTAAATCCTTCTCAGTAGGACTGCACTCGATGAGTTCTCCACCCAGTCTGCACATGTGCCTGGGCTTGCCTCAATCCAAGTGCAACACTTCTCGCTTGGCCTTGTTGATTATCATTAGGTTCACATAGGTCCACCATTTGAGCTTGTCCAAGTCCCTCTGGATGGCATCCCTTCCTTCTATTGTATCAGCTTGGTGGCATCAGCAAACTCACAGAGGGTGCACTCAATCCCATCATCTATGTCATTGATAAAGATGTTAAGGAGTATCAGTCCCAAGATGGACTCCTCAGGAACACCACTTGTCATGGCCTTCCACCTGGACATAGAGCCATTGATCACAACCCTCTGTGATTTTCCAGTCTACTCTTTATCCACTGAATAGTCCCCCCTTCAAATTCATCACTCTCCAGTTTAGAGATAAGGAAGTGGTATGAGACCATGTCAAAGGCCTTGCAGAAATCCACATAGATGACATCAGTAGCCCTTCCTTTGTCCACTGATCCTGTCACTCCATTGTAGAAGGCCAGCAGATTGGCCAGGCATTTGGTCTCATGAGGAGGTAATAATACATAGTGTAAAAATATAATATGTAAAAATAACACTTATTTTTAATATATATTTTTATTTTTATATTATGTAAAAAGTGTGAACTGGTTTCTGCTGGGATAGAGACCATTTACATCATGGTAGTTGGGATGGTGCTATATTTTGGATTTTTATTAAAAATATCAGTGATAACACACCAATGTTTCTGTTGTTGCAGAGCAGTGCTTGCACAGCACCAAGAGCATTTCTACTTCTTGTGCTATCCTGCCAGCAATGATCTGCAGTAGTACAAGAAGCTGGGAAATGACAAAGCCAGGACAGCTGACCCAAACTGACCAAAGAGATATTCCATGCCGTATGGTGTCATGCTCAGCAATAAAAGATTGGGAAAGAAGGAGAAAGGTGAGGCATTTAGAGCGATTGCATTTGCCTTTTCAAGTCACATTATGCATGATGAGCCCTGCTTACTTGGAAATGCAGGAGTATATGCCTGCCAATGGGAAGTAGTGAGTTGTCTCTGTTTGCTTGTGCACATACAGCTTTTGCTTTAGCTGTTTAACTGTCTTTAGGCTAATCCATGAGTTACCCACTTTAACCTGATTACCTTCCCCATCCCACTGTGAGATACTTGTGAGTGACTGTGTGTGGTTTTGCTGTTTACACCCTTGCAGTTATCTGTCTAGAGTAAGAGTTAGGTACTACTTTCACACGCCTGCATTAAAAATGATAATACATCTTCTTTGTTTTGTTTTAGTATGCTCTTAGAGATCTATTATGCTATGTACAATACAAACAAGAAAACTCTTCAGTTCTAAATGACAGTAAATTAAACTTGCTCTTAAACTTTAGCAATGCTCTGCAGTGAGGATTTTACCTGATCAATATCAGAATGTTTCTGATTCCTCTTGCACACAGTATTGAACATTTATAGCAAGATATAAATTTCCAAATATTTCACATTCCGTTCTTAAAAACTGTTGCCTTTTGAAAATATATTTTCTAGACAAATCTTCAACTTTTCTATTTATTTTAGCCTGATTTCCTATCTCAGTTCTCTCATGACTAGAAATAGGTTTTGAACAGATAACTACTATAAATTTTGCTTGCTTCAAAGACAGAAAAAGCCCTTTGCTCCTGTTTTCTAACCTATACCAATTTTCTGAGACACCTACACACTCCTGACACTGATACTGTCAGCACCTAAAATAATATCAATAAAAAACAGGTATTTATACCTTAACTACCTCATCTCATTACAGGTCATACAGTTTTTGCAAGTAAGGTTATTTATGTTGTGCACTGTACATCTGAAGTCCAAACACAATTCCTACCTAGATTAAAATGTACTAAATCCATCTTTGGTTGCACAGGATTTATAATTTAAATAAAACTACTAGAGAGCATCCAAAGGAGGGTGACAGAGGTGGTGAAAGGTCTAGAGGGCAAGAGATATGAGGAGCAGGTGAGGTCACTTGGTTTGTTTAGCCAAGAGGAGGCCTCATAGCACTCTAGAGCTTCCTTGTTGAGGAGCAGGTGCTGATCTCTGCTTTCTAAGGGAATGGTATGTAGCTGTGGTTCGGTATTAGAGCAAGTATCTTCACTGAGAACACTCAGTATCAGGCAATGGGACAGGCTTCCTAGGGAACTAGTCACAACACCAAGCCTGTCACAGTTCAAGATAAATTTGAACAATGAACAATCTCAGAAATATGGTTTGAGTTTTGGGCAGTCCTGCATAGGGCCAAAAGTCAGACTTGATTTCTGTGGGACTCTTCCAAATCAGGATATTCTATCATTTCATGATTCTATGCCATTCTACATGCCTTTATTACTATAATAAATACTGGAAACTTCTCTCAGGTTCTTCACTTTCAGGAAGCAAGAGAGGTTTGATCCTTAAGAGAAGACAAGCTGGGAGCCAAGGGTGACAGAAAGACAAAGGCTATAGCTTCAGGTATTCAGGCACCTGATATTCATTCACATCTCACTGATACTTATTTCTCCCCACTGTATTCAGTCCTAGACAGTATAAAGAAATCTGCAGTTCAGAGAGTATCAAATAGAAAGAGCAACTGAAAGAATAAATACCAAAGATGAGGAGCCGGAGAGAGACAGACGGTCATTTAAAGAGCAAAACTAAGGATAACAGTACAAAAGAAATTAAGAGTGAATGAAAAGAAGGTTCTTACAAGCCTAGATTATATAAATTGAAAGTGAAAATATTCTGCATAAGGGGAAATATAGAACTGCTGTCAAACAGATTTATGTAGCTTCATGTCCACACAAGTTCTACACTTGCCTGTGATAAATGGCTACATGTTGTGGTGTGTCATTACAGGGGTGGCCCATAGAAAATTATACCAGTGGATGGAAAGCAGGGCAGAGGAGGAGGTGAGTAGTGAGGGAGCAGAAAGAGAAGTGTTGATGAGGATGCCATACTATATGGCATATGACCTGAGCAAGATGTAAATGGCTTGGAATACAGGATGGAGATTGTAGTGGGTCTGGATGGAATGGAGTTAATTTTCTTCATAGTAGCCTGTATGATGCTGTGTTTTGGATTTGTGAGTAAAATAGCCCCAATAACACAGTGTTCTGGTTATTGTTCAACAACATTTGAACAGTGCCAAGGCCTGTTTTATCTCCTCCACTCATCCCTCACAAAACAAGTAGTTTGAGCAAAACATTGAAAAGGAACACTAGCAGGACGTCTGACCCAAAGTGATGAGAGGAATATTCCATATCATGTGATGTCTTGATCAGCAATGAATGAAAGGGGAAAAAATCGTGGTTTGGCATTTTTATTCCCAATTGCTGGATATGGCTAAGCCTTACTTTTCTGAAAATGGTTCAACATGCACCTGCTGATGGGAAGTAGTAAGTGAAATCCTTATTTTCTTTATCTTGAGTTTGTTGCTTTGCTTTACTTATTAAATTATCTTTACCCTCACCCAGAAGTTTTCTTACGTTTGCTCTCTGATTCTCTTTCCCATTCTGTTCAGGGAGACTGAGAGAGCAGCTGAATGACAGCCTTAGCTGCCATCTGGGGTCAAGCCACCACATCAACAAAAATAATCTTAGATACCAGGAGGCTCAAAAGCCTGTGGCAGCCTAGTTTTTATTTTCTGGAACCCCTGCATTTAATGAAAGATTAACAGACTGTTTACGATAGTTACAAAGTACAGCATGCAAAGATTGTATGTGGTGCTATTCATCATGTCAACCAATCTACCTAAATGTCTAAAGTATTACAGGATAAATTTCTGTCTTTGAATTCTAGTGAATGTAAAAAGCATTCCTCTCATCTTAAAACAAATCTCACTTGCTATAGGTAAACTGATCACATATTCTCCTTTCAAAAACCTAATATGCAAAATCATAGGAACAAGTCTCAATTTTATTGATGTACTTAAATTAAGCATTAAAGAGAAAATGACAAAAATTCCATAAACAACTGTAGTTTATCATCTCAAAATTCACATGCAATAAACAAATTAGCTTATATGTACATACAAACATCACATTTTGTAACTTCATTAATGAATTGACTCTATCAACCATAGCAGGTCGATTTCATGCAGATAAGAATGCAGTTAAGAGTTCTTTCTCTCCAGAAAGAGAGTTTTCTGTATTTTCTATTATGCACTAGATTTTTAACATATTCTTCTTCTAATTTATCTACTCAATCATCGCAGTATTTTTTGCATCTTGGGTCTTGATAGTAAAATTAACTTCATCTTGTAAGTCCTAACACTTCAGGTTCTAAGATGATATAGAAAATAAATTATGTTTTTAATGTATTTTAACACAGTATAAGCAGAGTTTAAAAATGCTTGATTATAGAATCATTAATGTTGACAAAGAATTCTAAGATCATCAAGTCCAACAATCAACCCATCACCACTACAACAACTAAATCCCTAACTGCCATATCGACGCTTCTGGAACACCTCTAGGAATAGTGACTACACCACTTCCCTAGGCAGCCTAGGAGCTCCAGTGCTTGACCACTCTTTCAGAGAAGAGATTTTTCCCAATACCCAATCTGCATCTCCCCGGTGAAATTTGAGGCCATTACCTCTCATTCTATTGCTAGTTACCTGAAAGAGACCAGCCCTAATCTAATGAGAGCAGAACCCAAGCAGAAGGCATTTTATTTCATTTGAATAAGTTTGAGGGTTCCCCCCCAGGGCTTTGCCATCTTTCCAAATGATCTGTGTATTTTGAGACTTTCATTAGATTTATTTCCTCATGACCTGCTTTCCAGCTATTAAGTCTGCATATCGAAGGAAAGATTTCATGGGTAAGTTTTTCCTTAGAAACCTTCCCATGATCAAATTTACTTTTAGAGCCAAGACTTCAACTCCTAGATTCTCCTGATTACATCATCCTAATAAGGTTACATATGTTGCAAGAAAATTATAACCCGCTCAGGACAGTTCTTCAA
Organism: Penelope pileata; assembly: GCA_013396635.1. NCBI lineage: Eukaryota > Metazoa > Chordata > Aves > Galliformes > Cracidae > Penelope > Penelope pileata. Next base: position 77,562 of record WBMW01003631.1, on the reverse strand, counting down.
TACCAAAGCCACATGCCATGGAATCACTTATATTGGCTCTACTTGCTGGGAAAAGTTTCTGTCCCGCGCTAATTTGAAAACCACGCTCGCAAATTGTTTCAGAGAATGATAATTCAGCACAAAAGTAGCGCAAGAGACTGTATTAACTATTTAACTATACTGAGTTGACTTTCAGTTCTCAGGAATATTATTTTGTCGTCGTTAATTTACTGATGTAAATATAGTCTAATGTACTTTAAAGTATATTCACCTTAGTGCAACTTTGCTTACCTGCTTCTTCAGTTTCTTCTTCCTTACCTTCTCACCTCTCTTCTGCATCTCTCTAGATCTTAGCTCCATCCCAGCATGAAACGGATCAGAGTCAGATTCATTGAATTAACTTAAGTCATTCAATTATTCACTCTTACTTATTAGCATCCTTACCCTTTTCTGGGATTGCATATTAATATCTAAGATTACACTGACTGCATTGTCAAATCATTTCCAGTTTTTTTATCACGTAGATAAGAGTAACTTGAATGTTCTTTGATTAGTCTGCTAGAGCTCTTGGTTCCCACGGATTCAACTCACTGAATTAGAGTAGGTAACATATTTGAGTTTGACAACACTTTATGCTAGCATTCTTTTTGTTCAAAGAAAAAAAATCTGGAAGTAAATATTATCTTTTTATTCTATGAACAAAGCAGCCAAACTGCTTTAGACAGATTTTCAGCAATCCCAGGGAAAGTATTTGAGGGTTTAATAATAGGCATAAACCAAAATTTCACAAAAGTTCTGTCTTACACAATCAATAAACAGTAATCTCTCACCAAGATAACAATCCTCCAAAGAGTACCTGATCTCTGAGAAAAATACATTCCTCTCTGTGGCTGGCTCTTAAATGAGCCCAGGGCAGCTCCACCCTGAGTCCACACCTTCCCAATCACATGTGGAGCACAGGTGCAAACAATTTACATGTGATCCACGGGCCAGCCACAACCCTTACTCTGGGTGCGCAACCATAGATTCAGGCTGTGACCTAGCATTTCCCCTACAATTTTAATTTGTCTTCAGTATCAATTATATGAACAATAAAGCTTTTATGTATTTTGTTTGTAGTTTTAATTTTTTGTTGAAATAACTGTTTGCATAAGCACCTGGTGATTACTGCCTCGCATTTCTAGAGCCTGGTTTTTCTCCTTTCCTTCCTTTCTCCCAGATACAACAATTAGATTTTAATAGTACAAAAGTTACCAAAACCAAAAAGTGTGAAAAAAATCATTTGAGAGATACAGCAACAAGGTAAAAGAATTATCTAACATGTTGCTGAAGTAGAATTAAAGAAGAGAGAAGATGCATTAGTTGATCATTTAAGAACCAAGATTTCAATGTTTGTTTAGAAAATTATTTAGACTTTAGAAGTGAAGACAACTGCACATGACAGATAAATAATAGAAGAAAACATTGAAATATAGAGTGTTTTATAGACAGGTATGGAGATTAGGTACAAAAGCATTAATGTGTCCTGTAAAGATAAGGCTTCATACCACAAGGACTGTTAATAAACAAATTGTAAGAGATGAGGCAGCATAGTGAATGCAAAAGTTCCTATTTATAAGGCAGAGGTTAAGGTCACTAACGTGAACAGAAACAAAGGATTATTGTAGAGGAATTTGTGTACCTGAAATAATTTAGTTCTGCATTTATTTAGGAAAGAAAAAAAAATTGAATACATGACCATTTAGTAAAGTTTTAAAACTTGTTATATTATGAGGTCTGTAATCATTATTTTTAAAATGTTCCATGATAGAGACTCATTTCTCCTTCCACATTGCCTCCCCTTCCATCTCAGAACAATAACAGAGGAAAAATGGAGAAACTACCAAAACTGGTTTAAAAGATTATGACAAACTGAGCTAATGGAAACAATAAGAAATAAGGTTTTTCAGTAATTGGATAGGGGTCAAGAAGACACAGGAAGATATGTTTTGAGCTGGCAGCCTGAAATGTTTCCAGGATATGCACTGAAATTTTGGCAGCTAAAGTGAAAGAAGCTATGAATACAAGTCAAGGTAAACAAGAATTGAAAATAGAAACCTTGAAATCCATACTAACCATTTTCACACATTTGCCAGCTGGAACAGGAAACTGGCAATTAAAAATCACTGACTTAACATTGCCAGACACAATAGATGCGCACATATTGGCAGAAAACTATGTGGGAACAAATATGCCACACACCAAGGTGCATTATAAACTGTTAATTAGCAAAATAGAATTCAAGAAACAACTGGGTAAAATATTTCCAACTGAGAGTATTTTCCTATTCATAAAAGCATCATCTAATGATAATGAAATGACACGCAGAAAAAATAAAATCCAGTCATTCTTAATAACTGATCTCTCAAACACAAAATCTTTGGGACAATGACAGATTAGCACAAAACAACAGATGAATGTGATGAAGGGCATGAATCCAAAGCTTAGCAACTGAAGTTTGTGGCCTAAGAGGACTGTTGGGCTCAGGAAACTGTTACACTAATATCTGACAGCCATTTATTATAATGGCTTTACTGATTACTGCATTACTGATTACTGACTATACAATTTAATGTTATTAAAATAAACATTCAGAAGAACGAGTATATTTTTTGACTTTTTAATGAAAACAAATTGCCATCTTCCATTTCAGAAGAATTCTGTTCTGTGTAAATCTTTAACTGACCAATTGAAAATGTAAAATAGTAAATCACTCTAAGTATCTACCTTTTTCCCTCATTATCAATACTTTTTGCTTATATGAGAACATAACAATTTCAATGTGCCTTGTCCAATCGATATCTGCATTCTTGCAGAACATTTTATTCAGATATATACACAAGTAAACATAAGCAGACATTTCATCATAGTTTAAAACATGGTCTTTGTCAGGGAAAATAATTAGCCACTACCTAATTACCACAAAACAAACATATTCATAATTTACATTAATTGCAAAAGAGAAACTTCACATGTAGAATTACCATCCTTAAACATAAAACAAATCACAACAACTTAAGTTCAGATTAGAAAAGATGGCCAGTACAGAGTGCGACATTGAGTTCTGTGAACATGTTGCAGGGCTTTGGCTACCTGCAGTCAAGGCCAGCTCTGATGCAGAATAGCTGTTCAACCTTGGATCCAGACATTGTGATAATAACTAGAGCAAAAAAAAGCTATCAGAAGCCTTGTTGGGGCTTCTTTGTTTTGTCTTAGGAGTTGTAGTGAAGCTCATGTGCTTTGCATTGGCACTTAACTTCATCTACAGCACAAGGTTTTTTTTGCCTTTGAGATTCACTGATTCTGGCCTTGTCTTGCTGATTTGACATCCTGGCTCAATCTTCAGCCTTTTCTCATCAAATTTGCCCATTAAACTCCAGGCTTCTGGCTGACCAGATTATCATCACCAGACCTGCTCTGCTCCTCTTGTTCAGTCGCTGGGGGGCTGTGCTCCTGCTCTGCCAGCCCTGCTGTCACCCTGCTGGCTTTCTTTCCCTTGTAGGAAACCATCCATCACTGCTCTCTGATCATGATTCACACCATCTTTAAAGAGAAACAGTCACGATTAGCTGATCTTAATTGATGATAAGTACATATTCTCAATTCTGAACTGAATTTTCCACCATCTATCTTCTGTTTTTGTAGAAAGTTACAAAAAATGCAAACCTACATATTGCGAATTAACAGGATATCCTTTCAGAATACCTCCTGTCTCCCTTTGGCCTGAATTTTTTGGTCTTAAGTGTAAGCAGAAATAGAGTAAAGTTCACTTGGTAAAAAGTGCATCCTTTTCTATAGTACAGGTTTTTCAATTACTACTTCACAGCTAAATATTAATAATTTATTTTCAGAGTTGACTTTGTAAATAGGAAGTAGTCCAACAGGGAATTGAAAATCCAAGCTGGACCATGCCTCAAGAACAATTTTTACCGGTCTTCTACCACCAAAGCTCACAAGACTTCCATTATGGTGAAGTTGCAGCCTGAATTATTCCAGATTGGATTCTTTTCAAATTTATTGAATTAGTGAGAAAGTTGGAGCTGAAATGTCAGCATCACAAAGATAATTCCGGGCTGTGTTTTCTTTTAAGTATGCAGGAAAACAGTTACGGCTACACTCTATGTCTTGTTGAAATCAAAATCTGCAGGATTAGCTGAACAAATCTGAATCCAAGCCAAGACAACATCTAAATTGTGGGAACTCCAGTAGAATTTTCAAAACCCCATTTCCTTTCTAGTGTTTCTGGATCTGCTATTGATTAATTTGACTCTATCTTGTTGTAGCATCCATTGCAGCTACACACTGACTATTATTAGCCTCAGGACTACCTTCTCTTTTATAAGTTGTCTACACATTTTTAGTTATAAACATCTTCCAGATGTAATCATTGTTGCATTAAGAGAGATTAGAAATTAATATAAAATATCCAGGATTAGAATATTTTTCTCAATACATCTATCTCTGTATCTGCTCCAGAAATTTGCAAGGAAAACATTAATGTTGTGCTGTCATGTTCATCATTATACCCACAGTATTTTTCCTCTTAGTTTTTAACTGATAGAGATTTACTTAAATGTCTGTGTATGAACTGTCGGAATCTATTCCAAATTTTGTAACCAGAAAATATTTAAAAATTCCAAATCCCATCTTTTAATCTTACTGAATTTTTGGCCTTAACAGATGTTGGTTATAAAGAGATCCACATTTTAATTAGGCGTTGTATAAAGTAGGCATGTCCAACCCGTGTCCCACAAGCCACATGCGTCCTGGCATAGCTTGCAATGCGGCCTGACCCCTGATGCTGAGCCATCATGGCGGCCTTGGTCCCGCACCCATCACTCAGCACCTAGTACCATCCGAGCTGAACCCAGGACATGAGGAGGGTGCAGTAAAGTGCGTAGTCAAATTATGACAAATAATTTTATGCATTTTGACATATTGGTTAAGCACAGTCCTGCGAACAGTGAAAAATATGCAGCCTTGCTTTTTGTTTTGATAAAGAAATTTGAGAATTGGTTTCACGATTGCTGAAAAATGATCAATTTTTTGTATATTTGCATCTCCATTTTCAGTTGACGGAAACACATTACCTGTAAATTTTCAAATGGAATATATAGAGTTGTGATCAGACATTCAACTCAAAGAAAAATTTGATCATGTCTCTGTACTAGACTTTTAAAAGACCTATCTTACCAGAGAAAAACATCCCTTGTGTCACAATCGNATCAGACATTCAACTCAAAGAAAAATTTGATCATGTCTCTGTACTAGACTTTTAAAAGACCTATCTTACCAGAGAAAAACATCCCTTGTGTCACAATCGTGCTTTGCTTTATTCATGTCATTGTTTTTTGGCAGTACGTACATTTATGAACAACTGTTTTCAAGGGTGAAGGATAGGAGGAGTAAAATTTCATCAAAAATCTTTGACAAACACCTTGAGAACTCATTAAGAATTGCAACAAATTCCATCAAACTAGACATGCATTGGTTTCACATAAACAAAGTCAAATATCCTACTAGTTTTATGCTTTTGTTTGTCTTTTTTTTGTTTTAATAAAAAAAATAAAATAAGTTTTTTTAGTTATATACATTAACTATGTTATATATTCTATATGTAGCCCAAGACAATTCCTCTTCACTCTAGGCGGCCGAGACAAGTCAAAAGGTTGGACACCCATGGTGTAAAGTATTTAATCTGATAGGAATCTTCTACCTTCCAGTGAATAATCCTTTGTTCTTGGCTTTATATAACTTATACACTATAACTATAACTATACTTCAACATGTTCAGCAAATTATAGTACATTAATGAAATGTGAGTTCTCATTGTAGAATTCCTATTATTAAGCTGCATTGTATAATGTTATTCTAAATAATTTAGTATTATTTTCCAATTACTATTATTTATTTCAGAATGAAACCAGAAGTTCTCAAGAAAATATTTTAAGAATACTAGCAGAAGTCATGATGACTTATGCATTGTCTGTCCACTCTCTTTGCTATGAAACTTCATTGATAATTTAATCCACCTCTAGATATTTATCTTGATATTCAGTATGACAGCTTTCAGTTTTCCAAGAAGAGATTAACTTATATCCCACATAACATATATTATATGATATAAATGTATTATTTTTGTATTTTTGTAAAAGATTTCTTTGAGTCTAATGGTTAAGTAAGGGATATCTTTTTACACACATTCACAACATTACTACCATTACAACATTTACAAGCATAAACAACATTTTTGACAAAATTCAGATGTCTGGGATCTAACTGTGCAATTGATTGTGCAAAAAAAAATGTATCAGAAATACTAAGATTCAGTATTTCACTGGGTTTTTTTTGGCTTAAGCAAGAAAACTGCAGTATTTCATACTATTTCAAAACATATTATAACTCTCCTATCACTCAACTTCTCTGAAAAGACTTTACACAGCATAACTTTCTGACTAAATGCACCTTTCATATAGCAAAATTATAGGTTCCAAGCTGTCATGGGAGACAATTGTGTCAGTCTCACATATATCTATTCACTTTATACATATATACTATTTGTATGTGTATTTATATATATATAAAGTATATATACACACATGCATTATATATACATATTTTATATATAAGTTGTTTATATCTAAACACATTCACATTTTTGAATATGCATGGTGCTAACAAGAAGCCTCTACTTGTAATTGAAATAACATCATCTTTAAATGAAAAAGAAAAGATGCAACACGTTTGCTGTAGTTCTCCAGTTTAAAGAGAATTAGCTGTAACACAAAAATTTCTGTATCCTGGTTAGTTTATATGTTGCATTTCTACAGCAAGACCAGAAATAATTAAAAAGTATTTTCATATCACAGAAAACACATCAAGCTTGTTATTGTTGCTCATATTTTAATTTATTTTACCTTTAAAATTTATGTTATTCTAATAGTAATTTATCAACTGCATTCAGATTATGGTGTCATATGATAATATACTTCATTCCTTGGGCTACCATTTTTAAACCTTAGGCCTATTGTTATGCTTATTATTATTTGAGGCATTTTATTTTGTTTTCCACAGTATTTAATTTCTTTCTTGCATTGTACCAATAGAAATTTTGACATTTTGAAGTACTTTGAAGTGAGAAACACAACCATTAAGCACAATGAAATAAAGTTTACTTTGAATATGCTATGAAACATTTTTCTCATGGAATTATGATCTCATGACGTCATACATAATATCAAGGAGAAAAGCATGCTTGTATATATATATGTGGACTAATTCAAAATAGCTACCAAAATCTCAGATTAACAATACAAGAGAATGTATGATACTTCTATTATTAGTGTTTTGGCATTCCTTCACAATTAATTTAAAAAAACATTAAACGTTGAAATTTTGGCTTCCACAAAATCTGAGTATATAGCAGTTAGTATATTTTGTTTCAATTCTCCAAAATAATACGGATATTCTAAAAGTACAGAATATATGTCCATTATATACATGTACTTAAATTATAATCACTTGCAGAGGGGATGAAGACATTTTACATGTGCCTGTGTATTTGTCCAAACTTTGGGCCAGGTTGTCTTCAGCCAGAGTTTAAATAGTCAGCTTGTTGGTGTTGATCAAGAAAGCGACAGAAAGAATAAGTATGAATTTTTACTTCTGTTAGATCACAGAAAAACAATTATAAGCCCTGACAGTTCTTGGCTCTAGATTTCTAGATTTTCTGCCAAATATGTAATCCCAAGAACTGTCATAATTGGCTAGATGTACATATACTGATTGTATTACCATATGAAAAGTACATTAGTTGTTTATGCATTTCTTTCTTAGTGAAGCTAAACTATAAACTCAAGATCTGTAGTAGCTCTGATAAGGCAAATAAGTTACTTGTGTATTTTATATAATCTCAGAAAATTGATGTAGGCAGATGATGTTGAAAAAAGTAGTTTAAATATTATAGAATAGTCAGATGTTGAGTTATAAATAATTATTATCATGGAAGTCTAGGATAATTGTTTAAGTATAGTAATTTCATTAAAGTAGCATCAATTAAAAAAAAAAAAAACACAACACAATAAAAATAAGTGTTCCTTATTCTTAAATACTAATGTAAACTACATCCAATTTTGCACTATATGTCCAATCACACTGACTATATGAACTGTCACAATTACAGATTCACTAATAGTGTCCTGCTGGATTTATCAAGCAGCATTCAATTAGCTAACACAACCTCTTCTTTGTTAGTCTAGTGGCATTCAATCCAAATTCACACAACTGGACCCATGAAGGAATTCTGACCACACCCAAGCAGAATTCACACAGTCTTAAAGAATAGGCAGTTTATTAGCAGCAGATTACAGATTCTTTTAGATTGCTGGTGAATAATTCGCTGTCTTCAAATTAAGTAAGGTTGCAAGGTTAACCAAAAACGATGCAAAGCACATGCAAAAACTAAGAGTTAGTAGAGCCTGACCACAAGCGATAAGTTATAAATTAAACTCCATAGAGATTACAGTTTCCTGGGGAAGCACTCAGCACAGCCGAGTGTGTGAGCCTTACCCAATAGGCATCCCTACAGGTTCAGCCCATCTACTGATCCCAAGAGTCAAAGATGGCTCGTCTGTCTTGTCTGCAACAGTATCTTCCCTCTCTCTTAAGCCATTTTTATATTATTTCTTATTCTACAGGTGGAGCTTGAGTGACTCTAGTCATTAAATATCTTTGTTCTGATTGATGCAAAATTCTTTTGCCTTGCTTTTAAAGGTGTAGGATAAAAAATTCAGAGTGCATAGTGCATATTCAGTGAGGGTGGTCGCACCCTGGAGGCAGATAGGTTTTGGGATGAAAGTGTATTTTGGTATTACAATGAGCATATAATGAGCAAAGGTCACTGAAGGGCAGCACTTTGTCAAAAGGTTGTCAGACTTTTGGCCCGGGGATAGCAGTTAAACAGTTTTTTGCTGCTGTGGTGCCACTAGTCCCCACCTTTGTTTCTCTTAGAGTCAGTACATCAGGTTCCCCTGATGTTACCAACATCTAAGGTTGCCTAGGAAACTAACATGGATCACAGAATTTGGCCACACAGTCTCCACTTTGCTCCACATTCCTTGCCATTTGATGTCATATATGCTGCACTCGACTTTGGATCCCTGTGAACGATCTGTAACTTAGCTTCCAGTGAGCAATGTTACATCTTAAGTAATTATTCCACATTATCCTATGATCTTAGTTTCTAGAACGTGATTACAGGCTTTCCTCATTTATAAATGCCTGAGACATATATCCCTCGTCCAAAAAAAATGTGAAGAGAAAGAATGCAAGAACATGACCTTCTTTCCATTGAACTTTCTAAAGATGTAAGAGTCTATATTCAGTGACACAACAGCATGACCCAAATCTTCTTTAGATAATATGAAATGTCTCTTCTTTTAATAGAGATCCTGGCGTTTTATGCAATGAATTTCAAAACAACTTTTCTTAAGTTTTCAGCTTGCAAACTGCAAGAATAGGCTGTCCTTCTGTTGCTGAATGAGTAGATTGAATCACCAGTTTTCTGGAAATTCATAGACTGAGGCACTAAAAAAGGAATTTTTCATGAGTTATGCAGGACTATTTGCTTCTATAGTGTGCTAGCCTGGATTCTGGTTATCTTTTGAGAGCATTTTACTGCAAGAATTTTACTATTAGTCTGGTTATATTCAATGGTGTACATGGGAAACTCTATTTAAGGACATCAGTTTAAAGCAATTACAACAAATAAATAATAACAATTTAAAAAAATTAAGAAAATAAATAATATTTTTTGTCTTGATTCATTTAAAAAAAATTAAATTTACATAGCAAATTGGAACTTATTTTCAATTATCATATGTGTTGACAATTATTGTCTTTCCACATGAGTTAAAACTTTTCTACTCTTCATTCTCACTTGGAAAACAGCAAGAGAGAATGCAGTCATAAGTAAACTTTTGATCTCTGCTAGCTCACCACATTATTTCAGTTGGAAAAAAGATCTGCTCCAAAGGAGGAGAAAAAAGTCTTTCCAAGTTGATAAGAGGTCAACAACATTTTGAATTTAAAGCAGATAGTTGACATCCCATCATAAAGCTATTCTATTCATTGTATTAAATGATTTGAAAGATCAGTGCTTCAGCCTAGGATTATATCATGATAGTTATCTCAAATGCTAGAGGAAATGCAGACACACAAGATTTGTGCTGTTTCCGTGGAGACACCCAGCATTAAAACAGGGCTAGTTGCAGGAAAAGTTGTCCGTTTGAGGAATTCCTTTTTAATTGCAAAGATGCTAGCTCTGCTCTTTCAGTCTAAATTCCTTTAACCCAAATTCCTGTGTCCTGTGTCCTGTGCCCAAGAAAGGTCAAGATGGGAGGGAATTATGCTTTAGCTATGAAGGCCTTAATGACAACTCATTATGTAGGAGAAATAACGTAACTCTGATCTACACTGAAAACCTAGAACAGAAGTGTACGAGGACTGCTCTGATAGCGCCTCCTACTTTATTACGTTGGTCTACTATGTCAGAGGTGGATCTTGGTGGTATGACAGTAGAGGTGCCATATTCTATTCAATTCCTGCCAATATTACATTACATTTTGTTGTCTTGTGACAGATGGCAGTAGAGAGGTGGTCAGACAAAATGGCATCTGACATGGAAGTGCATATGAAGCAAAGGTGTGGAACTGAGTCCCTCCATCTGGAAAAAAATTGCACACATTGACATTCCTTGACTCTTGCTGAATAAACATCCAGCGTGAAGACCAAAGAATGGGTGGTAGTGCAGTGAGGCGGTGGGCAGTGTGTTTCAGCAATGGCAACAGCGACAGTGAGTCACCTCCTTTGGTGCAGATTTTTACGAATGCGGCATGAAGGCTCTTGTTAATCACTGTCAAAAATGCATAACTCATGGTCACAGCTATTTTGGAAAATTGTGGTTTTGTGGCTGAGAATTTGCTCTATCAAATGGTGATTTTGTTCAATTTGTATCTCTTGTAGTTTCCATGGAAATAAATAGGAGGCATTCCTTTCAGAGCAACCTACATACATATAAGCACACAATTCTGGCATTCTTCCTCCTTACAGGTAGCAGATTATAACAAATATTCAAACTTTAATGAGAAAATCAGTACCAGAAAATATTATTTTTACTTTCAAATCAAATTTTTATCTCCCTAACCTATGCCAACATCTTTAAAAGATATTCAGCATGAAGTGTTGCTTTCTGAGCATCATGACAAAAAATTGTCATTATATATTGCAGTGCATCTATACATTGAGGTATTTAGTGCAGTTGAAATCAATAAAGTTGTTTATACCTTAGGTGGTATTAGCTTTCTGCTGCAGAGAGAATGAGCTAACACAACTCAGACAGCCTGTTCAGTAATATTTGGATAATATGGCTCCCTTAAAAACTCAATCATGTCTTGAAACTGCTATTCATTTCATGCCTCTATTAGTTACATTGCAAAGTGCTCTGGTGTGATTGCATTAGTTACTCTAAGAAATAAAGCAACTGTCTGGCTGACTCGGCTTATCTTTACTAGAGAAATCAAGGTGTGCTAATGATATGGCTGCCAGACTGAAGTCCTGCTAGATTGTTAAGGTGACTTATTCATAACTCACATAGTAACTTAAACTGCTATTGAATTCCTAAATAATGAAATTGTTTCTTATTTTCTAACAATTAACCATGGCTGCAGTACCATACAAAAAAACATGAGAGAACTTAATCTTATCTGACAAAATCAAGGGAGGATTTTTGGCACAGAGAACCTCTTATCAACCTATAATCTTGTCAGTTTTCCAAAACTGGACAAAGGAATAAGAGTGCTAGAGAGGTTTGAAATAAAATATTTACTATAAACTACAGAAGATAGATATTTGTGTCACTGAAGAGTACAAAGACAGTTCTATTTTTCTGTCTTGAGTACTTAAATGTACTTGTAATACTATAAACCAGACTTCCCAAAAATGATCATTCAATGAGATCGAATGCTATCTCAGATTCTCATTTGCAGTTTTTGAAAGAAAACAGCTGTACAAGGAATAAAGTAATGCTCAGGAAAATTACATGCTCAATATTTTTAAGAAAAGGTCATTTGTTGATAATACTATTGAATGTAATTTTAAATTTGCACACAGAACCTGCAGTGAACAAGAAGAAATTCAAGAAAAAAATAGAGTAGGTAGCAAAATTAATCAGAATATAGATTCAGTGTTTAATCAGAAGATTAATTCAGGCATCTCAGAAGTTGCTTAGGTTCTGTCAAACTAGATTCTTGAAACCAATAAAGACCATATGTATGCATATATGTTTATACAGATATGTGTACGTGTGTATGTGTATACATGTACATGTTTCTCCTTTACAAATATATATTTTCAATTTTCTAATGTTTATCAGTTCCTTGTATTCTTTCTTTTATCTTATGCCATGGCATGCTGCATAGAAATTCTCACACTGAATTTTCTATTTCAGATACTCAAGAAGAGAATATTATACATTAACAAAAGGAGAGATAGTCTTGAACTAAAATGTATTCAAAGGTAGTACCATAAAAAAGTGGAGAATCAAAACAATAGACAGCAAGAAGACATTTGTACTCATACATTTTCTGTATATATATTTATTCTAAGTTAGGGTTTCAACATGATTTGCCCTGCTGAGCAGAAGGGTGGGATTTGTCTCACAGCTTAGAGATGTTGATGTAATTGTGTATATCCTAAAGACCGCATGCTCTCTTTATAGCCAACGGAGAAAGAGAAAAATAAGCACTTTCAAAGACTAATTCATCTTATCCCAAAATAGATGTCTAAATAGATCAGACAAATTGAACTGCAAAATTGCCTCCTTCTCATGTCAACTACCTGAAGTGTCCTGTGTGACTATTCCAGACATGCAAACATCCATATTTAGCTAAGGAGACCAAAGCAATAAAGATGCAATAAAGACAGGAATCTGTTAACAAATCCAGCTTTCATGCTTCCACTTTCTCTCCCTCTGTCTTCTCCGTCAGTCCTAATGTCCTGGTTTCAACTGAAACAATATCAATTGATTCAGTTTCAACTGAAACAATATCCCACCAATGTTTTATCGAGTAATGGGTGAACACCTGAGGCAAGACAGGACAGGGCCAGGACAGGGTCCTCAGGGGAGAGTGCCACCTCTCCTTGCCTCTAGCTGGGCAGGGAGAGTCAGTCAGTGAGTGGCAAACAGCTGTATTGTGGAGAGATATATACGTATAATACATATACATATTATATCGTCTATTATATATATACATAATTATAGCTATCATTGTTATCTTTTTCTTTTCTGTCTTAACATATAGTTTTTTCTCAACACAATGAGTTCTATTTTGTTTCCAATGCTCTCCCCCATTCCATTGTGGTGGGGAGTGAGCGAAGGGCTGTGTGGTGCTTAGCTGCCTGCTGGATTAAACAACAACACCTAAAAACAAAGCCAATTACAAAGACAAATCTACAGTGGCTTGTATGTAGTGTTTCAGTATCACTCTGTGCAATGAGTACTAAAAATTGAGACAATTGTTCTGCATCTAAATATTATCACTAGCTCTTGATTTATCTCAGGAAATTTCCCTGCTATCTACTATGGTAATATACTTTCTACCCTAAAAGTATAAAACCCCCTTAATAAATTATTTTCATTCATGTAATCAAAAGAGAATCAATTAAAAAATATAAGAACTGAGACTCAAAAACAATGCATGTTACATACATAGAAAAGAGGAAATTACTCCAAAACCCTTCCTTTCTTCAAAACTTTTTTTTTGTGATAGCCTGTAGCCTGATGCACCTTTGCCTTCTCAGTCTGTTTTAATATGCATATACTGTTTATTATTGCTAGTCCTACCTCAAATTTGTGGGACTTTTGAAAATGTCTCATATTAGGACAGAGAAAGAGCCAGGTTTATCTTTCATGTAAGCATATGAGTTATCTAAGATTTGTGAAAGGCTATAATATTATAAAGCAGATCTCCCAGAGAGGTTCCAGATATATGCAGGAAAATACAGATGGTTCTTTTATTTGTTTGTTTATTGCAGGATCTATTAAAAAAAAAAACAACTGGGAACTTGTTCAATATAAAAGTTTACAGATTTGTAGTTAGCATGCTTAGGACAAAGGTTGTTACAGTCGTATCACCTAAATACATCGGCTATGCAATGCAGTAAATACACTGCTTAGGAGATCTCACAGAATTTTAGCATTGTGGGATTTGTTGGCTTCTTGTTCCCTCAGTGCAAATAATTTATCCATTGTATGTGTGTGTTGCCTGCTTGATAAATCTGAATTTTCTCCCTTATTTCCTTCTGTATTATTATACAGTTCATAAGTATGCAGATCATTCTATAAGGTGGAATTTTTCTGTCTTTGTGGACTGAGTCCAGAGAATAAGGACTTAGAAATGACAGTATCTAATTTTATTATTATTATCTAAATAAGAAAACCTAATAATATTTGTTTTCTCAAAGAATTTTCCATATTTAGGCAACTTACTAGCTTAATGTTTTTTCCATTCAGAGATATACAAAAAAGATTAATTAAAAGAAACAAACAAATAAAAAGTAAAGAGAAAAGACTTACAATAAATGTCATCATTCTAAAATCTGATAAAAATTTTCCATGAAAGCTTTATTGGATGATGGAAGAAAATCATTTAACAAAAATAATCGAATAACAAAATATTACCAGGTAGCAAGAACATGAGCATATTGTTACAGAAATAATTCTGAGTTATTATCTTCTTAAAATACATTATTTAATTTTTATTCATATTTGATGAAGATTATTTTCATTTTGCAAATGTCTGTAGGACAAGAAGCAAAACCGTACTGCTTATGTGAAGACAAGTAAAGGTATTTGAATATGTTAATTCTACAACTCAAATGAAAAGTAGGCAATAATCTGTTCTTTTCTTTGTTTACTAGTGTGTGCTGAAATGTTCTTTCCACAGTTCAAAGTAGATGTGAAATGTGAATCATTGTAAAATATGTAAATAAATAGATCTTTCTGAATATCCACAAAACTGCACTAGAATTCTCAACTACGTCCCATTATAATTTATTAGAGTAAGAGAAGAGAGGTGAAGTCTTGTAGAGGAAGACTTTTGACCTTTCCTGCGACCTTCCTATTATGTATCTCTTGGAACACAATCTTCCTCAAAAAAATGAACATGGCTGCATATTCAAATTGGGGAATTCATAGTCCCATGACACACAGGAAGGCAACATCACAAAGGCATCAAGAATTCAACAATAGCCATGATATTAGCACATCCACTGCAGCTAATTTTGTGGGGAAACAAAACAAAACAATACAAAACAAAACAAAACATATTATATGAGGGGAAACAACCTTTTTAACTATACTCTTACATAAAGACATATATTAAACAAAAAAAACAAGCAAACAAATCCCCTATAGTCTACTAGGGGATGGGTAGCATAATGTCAAACTATATTTATTAGCAATCTACAGCCCTCAACTGTAATGAGGTTTTCCAGCACACCTTTCAACACAATTCTGGCCACTTGTACCTTTTTACAGATCGGCTGTAGTGGATCAGCTCTCTGATGCTCATGTGGAAACAGTGATATATGAACATAAAAAATGCTTTCTTGCTACAGTGATCACCAATTTTAAATTATCTCCCACTATGGAGGGATCAAAGAAACTTCTGTTTTCCATACTGTTACATGTTCATTTCTACTGAACATGGAAATTCATATCATTTCATTTGGTTTGTGAAAATCCTTTCACTTTTCTCTTTCTGAATTACACACTAGTGAGCCTTGAAGGACATTCCTGAACAAATAACATTATTTTCCCTTTCAAAATGCTTAGCATATAATATTATATCGAAAAGTATCACTGAAAAGAGATTACTCTGAAGCATTTCCTCTGAAACATTTCCTGCATTTTAGTTCTTAGTTCTTAGCAACTTTCTGCATTCTTCTTTATCAGGTATCCTAAATACATTTGAAGTTTAATCATTTCAGTTATGATTTCTTGCTGGAAAAGATGAGTTTATGTGTAATACTTCATTACAACAATGATTTGCAACAACTTCACTCAATCATAGAGACAGAGTAATCTGATCTGCTTTTATCTGTTTACTGCCTCAGGCAGCATGCACAGAACTAGATTCCCAGACCAATTTGGTGACATCCTTAAAGGCAGAAAAGGCTTAAAGATAACATTTTGCTTTCTCCAAAGAATTTCAACTGGAAAGGAAACCTTTTCTTTAAATAGGTAGTCTATCTAATGGTAATTCTTTTGGGATTTCTACCAGCACTACATAGTAAATTAGAATAAGATTTTATGCAACATACTTAGGATTTAAACAGAATACAGCTGAAGACTGGAATCCAAATTTTACTGTGATTCAATAGCATGAAGCTTTTTAAGACCACAATCACAGAATCGTAGAATTATAGAGTGGCTTAGATTGGAAGGGACCTTAAAGATGATCTGGTTCCAACCACCCTACCATGGGCAGAGTTGCCACCCCCTGGATAAAGCTGCCCAAGGCCCTATCCAACCTGGCCTTGAACACCTCCAGGAATGGGTCATCCGCGACTTCTCTGGGCAGCCTGTTCCAGTGCCTCAACAACCTTCTGAGTAAACAATTTCCTACTAATAACTAGTCTAAATCTCCCTTCTTTTAGTTTAAATATATTCCCCCTTGTCATATCACTATCAGACTGTGTAAAAAGCTAGTATCCCCTCCTGTTTATAAGCTCCCTTTAAGTACTGGAAGGCCACAGTGAGGTGTCCCCAGAGCCTTCTCTTCTCCAGGCTGAAGCAGTTCCCTCAGCCTTTCTTTATGGGAGAAGTACTCCAGCCCTTTGATCATCTTCTGGACCTGTTCCAACAGCTCTACATCTTTCTTGGGCAGGGGGCCCCAGGCCTGCACACAATAATCCAGATGAGGTCTCAGAAGGGCAGAGTAGAAGGGGAAAATCACCTACCTCTCTCTGCTGGCCACCCTGCTTGTGATGTAACCCAGGATACAGTTAGCCTTCAGGGCTGCAATTGCACACTGTTGGCTTGCATCAAACTTTTAGTCCACCAGAACCTTTCAGGTCCTCCTCTATAGGGCTGCTATCAATGATTTCTTCTTGCAGTCTGTAAGGATATCTGGGGTTGTTAGGATTGTCTGTGCCATTGATAAAGATTTTAAAGAGCACTAGTCTCAAGATGAATCCTTGCAGGACACCACTCATGACCAGTCTCTGCCTGATCATAGGGCTGTTAATCACAACCCCCTGGCTGCGACCATCCAACCTATTCCTTATCCACTGAACCGCTCATCATTCAAATTCATGTCTTCCCAATTTAGAGATAGGATCATGTCAAAGACCTTGAAGAAGCCCAGCTAGATGACATCAGTTACTTCCCCTTTGTCTTCTCATCCTAGTGGATAAGTACCATTTCAACAAATCGAAGACAACTCTGCTTTCCATCAAGATGTTACTTCAGTGCAATTCCAGTTCCAGAAAAAGACAGGATCACTTTGCAACTGATATTTTGGGGATATATGGGTGTCTGCCACCCAAACACTCTGCTGAATATTCTTTTTTATCCAATCACAGTATAAGTCTTTAGATACAACTGAGACTGAGTAAATAATTTCATTCTGTATCACTACAGGTTTCTATCAGCTAATAACTGTTAATGCTAGGAGAGTTCTATTGGGACAATCTAAACTGACTTTCTGTATAATGCAAGTCATGAATCCCATTAAAAATAGAAAGCCTGATGTTTATTAAAAAATTGCACAGATGGATGCTTAACATTAATAGCGACGTTAATATTCATTTAATGTAGCCAAAACAGAAGTCTGTAATATCTATAAATTAAAAAATTTTTGATAAGGATATCATTTGTATTTGTTAGCCTTGAATACATCTATAACAGTATAGAAGCATTTTATAACACTGATACTTCATAGCCGAACATTAGTTTTAACATATTAAATGAGTTTGTGAGTCGTGAACTTCAAAGGATAGATGATGTGTGAATGCATGTAGAAGACTCTTAAATAAAATAAATAAATAAATAAATATTCCAGAGAAAACATTAAATAGGTACAAAGGTCTGCAAGTGGGCAGGGCAAGATGCAGAACACACAAGAAGGATGACTAGGAAAAAAAAAACAACAAAACAGGATGTGAAGCAGACAAGGGGAGCCAGACACCTGTATCTCTTTAAAGTGGAAGATAAAGGGTCAGAGGCACAACAGCCCAAGTCATCTCAAGTGATTGTACAGGTCTGAGTTTAGGCAATTGCCTAACTGCTGTAGTCTTATTTCTTTACTATACAGTCTGATTTAATCTGGCTTTATTCTTCAATTATTCATTTAACATTTCTGGAAAGTGCATATCCTTACAAGTGTATCTTATAATATACCTAGGCCTTTAAAACATGTAAGTCAGAGGCAAAGATTTTGCAACAGAGACAATAATAGGAGAAATGATTGGGAAAAGATCTCCTGTAGCAGGTTAGATGGATCAAAAAATAAACATTTTCAGAATTTATCTGAAATCATGCCTATTTAAACTTTTTTTTTCCATTCCTGCTGGCATAAACTTTCTACCAAAGATAATGTCTTCTTATAACTTATGATATTGTGCAGTCATCTAATGATTTCCAGATTGTCTTTTTTTCTTTTTTTTTTTTTTCCACATGGAACATACTCATTTCATATTCAAATTTTAAAAAGCAGTAAAAAAAGCCATAAGTAGCAAGGATGTTTCTTGATTATTTTTTTCTTATGGAAGGTTTTTTAATAATGCAATCATTTGACATTTATTCAATTTATAAACCCTGAGACTAGAGACTGAAATATCCACTATTTTTCTGGAATGGTAAATATGGCGAAGGCAATTTTACCCTTGAAAAAATGATAGTACTTTATTCCCTATAACATGAATTATGTATTACAGAGTGCTAATTACAGTCAATATCAGAGCAGAGAGTCTGACATACATAGAAGTATGTACCTACTTGATGTTTAGATTAAAACCAAAAAGTTTGTTCTTGTAGAAAAGATTCAATGGATAGACAGAAACATTTTTATCATGTTAAAGTACCTCTCTAATGTGAGGTTGTTTTTCATTCAAACTATATTGAAAGCTCTGTATCTCTTTCTTTGACATTTCATACAAAGGCTGTTCTCTGATGCCAATGTCAGTATTGACCCCGCTTTCCCAGGAACCAATACTTTGTTAGATAGGCTATAAAACTCTTCCGTTGGATATATTTATTTTTCCTCTTTTTTAAAAACAAGAAATCATTTAAATGCAGGTTAAAAAATCCAGAAGTTAAACCTGTAAGCATGACACTCTCCAGAGTGAAGATGTACTTCATGTTAATATAATGAACCTTGAATAATTAATAGAATGAAAACTAAAACGAAATAGAAGAAAAGTTACCACCCATATATTGCACAGGTTCTGCCATGGATGCATTTTCTTACTATTAGAGTTGTGGCTTTCAGGATGTGCTATAAAGTCAAAGGATTAAAAGTACATTCGTATTCCTCAGAGAAAATGTTTTCTTACTGGAATGTGGAGGGGAAAGACTCTTCATGGCTTGTAGGACTCACATGATTCATTTGCAAGAGCGTGTGGACATACACTGTTTTATGTGCCTATTGCAACTGCATAATATGTATTAATATGTGCATCACAAGATTTGTTTAACGTCCAGAAGGAGTTATTTGGTTGCCCATAGTGTACAGGTAAAACAAACAAAAACAAACACAAAAAACAATCAAAAATAACATTGCCAGCTTCCTGATGTAGTAAAAAGAAATTGATCAGTTCTGGGGGGAAGAGGCAGTGCTTGCAGCAGGGGGAAA
Organism: Penelope pileata; assembly: GCA_013396635.1. Classification (NCBI taxonomy): domain Eukaryota; kingdom Metazoa; phylum Chordata; class Aves; order Galliformes; family Cracidae; genus Penelope; species Penelope pileata. The sequence continues at coordinate 57,631 of WBMW01003631.1, read as the reverse complement.
ATAGAAAACAGCAGCATTTCTGCTCAGTGATGTATGCACAAATAAAATGATGATCACTAATCCTGAAATGGATTTCTAACCACTTGGAGAAGTGCAAGTGTTTTATTAGAGGTAGATACAAGTGTTAAGTGTTAACAACTCCTCCTCAGAGAAGCTGACATTGTCATGCTGCTTGAAAGGGCTCAGTTGTAGGAGTATTTCAATTCCCTTGTCTCTAAACACATTTTCTTCTACAGCCTGCTGGGGAGAAAAAAA
>WBMW01003631.1:8495-57352 GCA_013396635.1 Penelope pileata | reverse complement strand
AAAAAAAAAAAAAGTGATCTGTGGACTCTGGAATCAACAGAAAGGTGCTCATTGTTTTTGATGAGTCTGATCAAAATCTGATTTCCAGTTCTGTCCACTTTATCAATCAATTCAATCGTGATATTTGTCAGAAACAGAGGCAATATGTGTTGTTGCTATCTGTGAATGTATTTTGCTAATATTTCATGTAGCTGCCCATCCCCTTAAAGCAACAACGCTTTTGTATCTCTATTCTGGCTTGCCAACCATGTATCAGACTAATGAGCCATATGATGTAGGGGAAGTAGTGTAGTGTTGCATAATCAACCTATGAAAAAGTGAAGGGGAGGAGAAGAAAATAACAGCATATTTAAGGAATTTATGATGCAGGGCAATGAACTAGAAAAGAAAAGAGAAACTACCTAGTCCAAGTGGAATTCACTAGTTCTACCCGTAAGTAGCATGATACTGTAAGATGCTGCAGGAACCCAGTAATTATTTTTTCTCATTACTTTATCTCCACAATGTGTTAAACTGATAAGAGAAATAGGATATTTTTCATATATTAGAGACTTCAAAACAAATAACCGTTATCTCTATACTATTTCTACTTTATGGGAAAAGAAAAAAGAAAAAAGAAAAAAGAAAAAAGAAAAGGAAAGAAAAGGAAAGAAAAGGAAAGAAAAGGAAAGGAAAAGGAAAGGAAAAGGAAAGGAAAAGGAAAGGAAAAGGAAAGGAAAGGAAAGGAAAGGAAAGGAAAGGAAAGGAAAGGAAAGGAAAGGAAAGGAAAGGAAAGGAAAGGAAAGGAAAGGAAAGGAAAGGAAAGAATTCATAAACAAATTTTAGCCAGTCTGGTTTGAAGAGAATAGATGTTTTATATAGCACCACAGTTCAGATCAGCTTGATATATTAAATGTGTCATAGGGTTAACAAAAATGAAAGATAGGAAAACTAACTCATTAAATCGAATCAGCTATTGATAAATCCCAGGAACTGTGTTAAGACTGTGTCATGCAAAAAAGGGGAGTAAGAAACAAAGCAATAGACTGCAATTGATAAATAAATAAAACTAGAAAGTAATGAGACAATGAGATGTTTTTTCACTTGGGTTTTTAATAACTATAGAAGGAAAATGCATCAGCAGATGAATGGAGCCTCACCCAGGATTTTGAGAAACAGGGACTTCACATTTTCCTTGCCTTGAACCTGAGGTATTGTTTGATGTCTTTTCTAGCACTACCTGTTATGAGACCTGCATTATATTCTTAACATACAGATGTTCTTAATCTAAATCAGCACTTTTTTCTTGTTGCCTAGCTTGTATTTGACTTCTTAAGCAAAATCTACCTCAATGTAGTGTATTACTCATGTATTCCATGGTTATAACTGCAGAAAAAGTAGCTGCTCCTTTTTCTTCTTGGATACATATATACAGTCATACCAATATGAAGATGGACTTACTAGTAATGCTAGAAAGTTTGCATCTTTCTGGTTTAGACTGCCATTTTCCAAAGATAAATTTGTAATATACAGCTGCATTTTCTAGATTTGCTATGCATATGTATTTTTTTAAGGAAATAAAGAGTTTACTTCAACAACAGGAAAAATAAAAAGACAGCCCAATTCAACTCAGACTTTCCTCTAAACAGAATATATTTAATGGAATTTTTAATGACATCTAGGTGGTGATGTAACAACATAGTCTTATCAAAAAAATAAAAATAAAAGGACGTAGAAAAGTGTCTATCTTGAAGGACCAGGAATTAAGAGTGGTTGTTAAAACAAAAGCTTCATTTAATATTATCTTGATTTTTTCTTTGTCTTTATAAAAAATCTTAAATAGTTTTAAAATATATTGATGATTACTTGTCATAGAACTAAATAAGTCAATGTGTACCCTAAACTGAGTAATCCTACCCTAAACTCTTCAAGGCAACAAGCATACCTTAATGCTTTAAATGTCTCAGCTTACTTATTCCACAACATCAAACATCAACATACAAGGAAATAGAAGTCCCACAGTGACACTGGCCACAGATCTGTTTCAGCTGTTACTGAAGTGGCATGCTTTAATGATGCTTGAATAAGCGTCATTAATTTAGTGGCAGGGCTCTTAGAAGCTACTGTGACTGTGTCTCTTATATGAGTGAAGAGACCCACTGCGGTTTATCAGAAATAAAAGGACAGAGAGAAATGGAGATGGTTCCTGGCACTATCACAACCTGCACGTGTTCGTTACTAAATATTCACAGAGAACTCTGCTCATTATTGCATTTACAGTGACAGCCCTGTTTATTAACTTCTTAAGATTTATGTGGCTGTATCTTTTATATGCTAACAGAGCTATACACCATTAGTTATTGTTGAAAACACAGAGGCTTTGTTGACAAATTATTACTTAGACCAATACAATAAGTTTTACAAGGTTAATAACTGTCTTAACACAGCATTTGATCATTTCCAAAACAAAAGGCATAACTGTTTAATTTTATTTTTGAAATAAAGGTTTATAAATTGCACAATTAAAAGACCTTGCAAGTCAGAGAGGAAGATGGAGGTTTCAATATTTTTTTGAAAGTCTAAATTGTTTTCCTACAATGTTATTCCTGTGGAAAATTATTTCTAAGCCCCCAAACGCCATAACAGCCATAAAGTTTAATAAACCACCACTCACTATGTCTTGCTTCCTAATTTAAATGTGTTACAGGTACATGACCTAACTCGTAAGAGAAGTCAATAGGCTTTTTCCATCTGAAGTCTAGCTCAATGTTGAGTATCTCTGACAATTTTATCCTAATCACTTTCAGCATTGTACATTATAGTTGAACATCTAATAATTTATTTTCTGCAAAATATTGATACAAGGTAGATAAACCATTAAAAATTAATACTTTGACAGTGTAAGCCCCTTATTTCTCTTCATCCAGTGTTCAAACTCTGTCTCCTAAATAACATTAAATATTATGCATGAAGTTCTTAGTTTGTATATGAGTCACATTCCAAGAATTTCCTCAATTATCTGATAATCACACTTATACAGTTAGACACTACCTATTCCAACATGCATTGGTCTTGCTGTTTCGTGATTTATTCCCTCATATTGCTACTAATTATTTCCAGAGCGCAACAATAAAAACATTTGAATTACAACTATGCAAATTTAATCTAACTCCTGTCCAAAGAGGTTGTAGTAAAGTATTATAAATTCATAATTATATATAGGCAATTATAAAGAGTAATAAAATATTGGAAGAAAATACTTGAAGAAGCTATGCCAAAATATATATGTAACTGCTTAGCAAGTTGGAATTTCTTTTCTGAAATTATTTTTTTACTTTAATATATTTTTCAATAAAATTCAATAATAATGTTTTTTTGAAATAATTGAATAAAAATAAAACAAAATATAAAAAATCCTGAGTTTTTAGTTGATATTTAAAAATGAGAGGCAAGAAAAATTCTCAAATAAAATACTGTTAAAAAACAATAAGCTATCAGAGTTTCTGCTTTGTGTTTTAGAGTGGTTGTCATAACATTGATTTAACTTTTATGAAATTCTTCAAAGCATTTAGACACATTCATGTATAAAGTTGGCATTTTTCAGTGTGAAGAAACAAACATAACAGATTATATTATTGCTGTGTAACATCATCCAAACCCCATAAAGAAGACCTTAGCAGAAATTTCTACTGGCTATTGACCAAGTTGTTATATTTATTACTCTGAATGTTGGCTTGGTATTGTTACTTCTAAAGGAATCACTATATAAAACAGGAGATGTGTTTTGACTGCAAAATTTCAGTATCATTATGGACACTTGAAATTTTACAAGGGAATATGGAGTCAAGGATTTGATATTTTATTTTCCTATTGCAGTAGATTGTTATATTTGCAACTAAACGTATTTATAGAGTATGAACAAAAATACCAGCAGATTCTCTGTACTTGGATATATCAAAAATCTGCTTGAGGTTAATAAGAATCTTGTCTGTATATTCTCACTGTTTCCTTTCTTTGGATATTTCCCTTCTAGACCATTTAAATCATTGCCTATTACATTTTACTCAGAGAAACTGTGAAATTTATTTATTTGGAAATACTCAGAATTTGACTGGGCAGAGATGTGCACAATCTACTCTCACTAGATCTACTTTGAATAGAATGATCTCTGGAGGTCCCTTCAACTCTACGTGATTCTATAACTGTAGAATCCCAAAAAGTAATTTCATTCTAATCTTTCAAACCTTATTCTTAGTAATTCTGTTCTGCAAGACCAAAGAATACTTAGATACGCAGCAATTAAGATAGCTATTAGACTTCTGTATGTTTCCAAGATCAAGTCCACAAGTTCAAAAATAGAAAGGGGAATCTTTTGATGAAAATGGAACACTGGACAGAAATAAAAGTTCCTTAGTGAAATCCTCTGGTGTTCTGTGAAGTGAAAATACAATATTTTGGTTTGACAAATAAAATGATTTTGAATGGTTACAGTTCATTGCATCTTTTCTTATAGTTGTGTTTGTACAAGTAAATAAAGGTGGCTAAAATCTGCTGCCTGCCACTGAGTTAGAGCAGCTTGTAGCAGTGTGGCAAACTTTCCCTCATAAGTATCTTCATCTGTACTGCCCATGAGGTTAGGTTCTTGACTCACAGTATCTACGACCATTCTAGAGCACTAAGAGATTGTTACTCAGCATTGGTCAAAAGCATGGTAAGAATTACATTCACGCTTTAAAACATGCTTGAAGAGTGTGGGACAGACTTTCACTTGAGAACTAGTTCTACTCTAGTTCATTCATTTAGGCTGCTGGATTAGGCTGCCTGGCCAAGCAGATATCTTGCCGTACCTTGCAGTGGGCAGGAACTGTTCAGGGTCTTCATAGACATAGCATACCCAGACTGTCTGAAACAAAAAGATATAGGAGAAGAAAAAATCAAAAACTTGACAATTCAGTATTTACTAGACTCATCTGGAAGTTGATGAAAATCTTCATCACACATTAAAATGCATAGGAGTTTTCTATTTCTTTGATGGTTATAACAAAAATCACTTAAATTATGGGTCTGTGTGATTTTAAGACTGCTTATTCTTCTCTGATGTTTAGCTTGGAAGAACAAATGGATGTGTTATTGAAAGAACAATTTAATGAAATCATATATATATATTAAAATTCAGCTTTGAAAATGAAAGCATAGACTGACATTAAAAGGATTATGTTACTAGGATAGTTTCTTTGTCTTAAGCTGGAGAAGATCTTGGAGGGCAGTCATCATTTACAAGTATCACACTGAATAAAATGTATCAGTTTACCAAGGCCGTGGCAGGGCATCCTTTCTCTAAACAGCAGAGTACTTTAGATGACTCAACAATGTAATAGTGAGCAAAAAAACTCCAGGAGTTTATCTGTACAATCCTACTATGATCACAGGCATGAACAACTAAGTTGCTAATTAAGAAGTTTTCCAGAATGTATTCCTTTTGTATTTTGCTGTGTGTTTGCTTTTGTGTTTTGACACACCAGCATTGTACTCTGTTTATGTGGCAAGTTTTTGGTTTGAGGAGTGAAGGTGGAATAGGGTATGGAATGATCACCAACCATGGCAAGAGGCCAGCAGCTGCCCCGTGTTCGATCAGCTCACTGCAAAAGCAACCCTCTGCTGGCCAAAGCTGAGCCATGACAGACTCTGGGTGTGCCTCTGGGAGAGCAGATTTAAGAAAAGGAAAAATACTGCACAACAATTGCTGGGAGAGAGGAGTAAGAAAATGGTGAAAGAAACAATCCTGCAGACACCAAGATCAGTGCAGAAGGAGGTGCCCAAGACATGGAGCTAAGTTCCCCTGCAGCCTGTGGAGAGGTCCATGGTGGAGCAGGAGGTCTGGGGGAACTGCTGGTTGTAGGAGACCCACTCTGGAGCAGCTCCAAACAAATTAACCACACTTAAATTTGAATTCTGCAGCTGCAATATCAGATGTTTAAAAGTTCATTGTCTAAGTCAAAGACAGTAATTCTGAACTTCTTTTATACTTAAAGGAGAGAAATAGGTACCTTTACATGGTTTGTAGTATTCCAAAAGAAATATCCAAGGTGGGATGAAGCAACCGACGTCATCTACCTGGACTTGTGCAAGGCATTTGACACTGTCCCACACGACATCCTGGTTGATAAACTGGATAAATATGGGTTTGATGGACGAACCACTCGCTGGATAAGGAACTGGCTGGATGGCCGCACTCAGAGAGTGGCGGTCAATGGCTCAGTGTCTGAATGGAGACCAGTGACGAGTGGTGTTCCTCAGGGATCGGTACTGGGACCAGTGCTGTTTAACATCTTTGTCGGTGACATGGACAGTGGGATCGAATGCACCCTCAGCAAGTTTGCAGATGATGCCAAGCTGTGTGGTGCAGTCGACACGCCAGAGGGAAGGGATGCCATCCAGAGGGACCTGGACAGGCTTGAGAGGTGGGCCCATGCCAACCTCATGAAGTTCAACAAAGCCAAGTGCAAGGTCCTGCACCTGGGTCGGAGCAATCCCAAGTACACATACAGGCTGGGCGGAGAATGGCTTGAGAGTAGCCCTGAGGAGAGGGACTTGGGGGTGTGTGTTGATGAGAAACTCAACATGAGCCGGCAGTGTGCGCTTGCAGCCCAGAAGGCCAACCGCATCCTGGGCTGCATCAAGAGAAGCGTGGCCAGCAGGTCGAGGGAGGTGATTCTGCCCCTCTACTCTGCTCTCGTGAGACCTCACCTGGAGTATTGTGTCCAGTTCTGGGGCCCCCAACACAAGAAGGATGTGGAGCTGTTGGAGCGGGTCCAGAGGAGGGCCACGAGGATGATCAGAGGGCTGGAGCACCTCCCCTACGAGGACAGGCTGAGAGAGTTAGGACTCTTCAGCCTGGAGAAGAGAAGGCTGCGGGGGGACCTGATAGCAGCCTTCCAGGACCTGAAGGGGGCCTACAGGAAAGCTGGGGAGGGGCTTTTTACAAGGACAGATAATGACAGGACAAGGGGTGATGGTTATAAACTGGAAGAGGGTAGATTTAGACTAGAGATAAGGAAGAAATTCTTCACTGTGAGGGTGGTGAGACACTGGAACAGGTTGTCCAGAGAAGTCGTTGATGCCCCCTCCCTGGAAGTATTCCAAGCCAGGCTGGATGGGGCTTTGGGCAACCTGGTCTAGTGGGAGGTGTCCTTCCCCATGGCAGGGGGGTTGGAACAAGATGATCTCTAAGGTCCCTTCCAACCTGAACCATTCTATGATTCTATGATTTTCTAGAAATTTCTATGTCCTCCTAGTAAGTATACAGGAAAGCCAAAATGGTTTGCTTTGATCTGGTGTACTAACTTTTAGACATATAATATTAGGTCAGCTATATCCCTCCAAAAACTAGAATATAATGAATAATATATATTTTGGAAACCTGAAAAAGTAAGTAGGTTATAAATAGTCATGCTGCAATTTGAAGATGGAATGAGCATTGAATCAAGATATGTGTATAGTTTCAGTCATTATCTAATATTCTAAATGCTTCTTTATGTAGTCAAGGTAATTTAAAAAACAAAAATAAAAACACCCAAGAGATCTTTAAAAAGTGCTGTACCTCTGCTAGAGGTGTACTTTTACAATATGCATAGAAAAATAGCCCTTTTTACTTGATTCAATCCATGTACAAATTGCAGACAAACTTTTATCAAGATTAGGAAACGTGGAGTTGTTGTGTGGGTTTTCTGTGGAGGCCAATGACTAACGCATAAAGAGGTTTGATATTTTGTCAGAAGATGATTGGCAAAACATATACCATCGATTTCTAGGATGGCTTGTAAGTACAAGTCAAGTATGCACTCTCTTGGCATTCAACTACCAGGTCAATGCTGTTTTCATGTAAATTAAAACCACTCAGGCTAGTTTTTCTTTTGTACTAGACCGTGTTCTGCTGTCTTAAATATTTCAGCATTCCTGAACTTAAAAATTTGATGACAGCTTTGGGCAAGCCAAACAGTCAACATCATGATTATTGAATTACAATTGGACTAGTCAAAAAACCTCGATCTTTACCAAAAAACTAACAAAACAAACACAGTGCATGAACAAAGACATTATGACATGCCGATGCATTGTGTGAGCCAGGGACTATTAGTGAATGGAATCCTGGAGTAGGGTGGGCGCTTAAGACCTATCCCAACTCCCTAGTGTGGAGCAGGGAAGTCAGGGGGCACTGACACAGCCCAGGAATCATGCACATCCATGGTGATGAGGATGAGCAGAGGGCAGGCTGAGACTTGGGCCTGCGGGTAGACCCAGCTGAGCAGGGCCAGGCTGTTTGGAGCAGGAAGCCAGTCCTGCTGCAGCCTCACTGGGGCAGGGATCGATTGCTCCAGAGGATGACATGGTGACTTGGGGCAGGTGGGGCAGTCATGGAGGAGGGTACTGGACACGGAAAGCAAAGCCTCAGTGCCCTCATGACCCTAACATCTTGTATTTTATGGAATTCGGCAGAATCACTGAAGTTTCTAGCAAACCCGTTCTAGCATTATGCAGCTGCACAGGCAGTGCAGAGATGACAATGGGAAAGTTGTTTTCAAAAACATTAAATAAGAAAAAAAAATAGAAGCCATACCTTTTAAACAGTGTTTCACCTTTATCGATGATGCACTCTCAAAATCAACTTTATGAAAACAATCTGTTACTTGGGCCTGTTACTTGTGTATGGTTGAACTTGTCAAAAGAAAAGAATAATACAAAGAATCAGTTTTAACCAGACAGAAGCCATACAGGTCTGGGAGAATGATCAGTGTAATTCTCCGGCCTAAACATAATCAATGCAATTGTCAACTAAAAGTTCTGCTTGCAGAACTTTTTTGGTTCCACTATTTTTAATGTTTTGCCTTCAGTTACGTATATGCAATCTTACTGAAAGTAACAGAGTTGCACAGGTGAATCTGAAGGACATACTCAACCTGCAAAAATCTTTATTACTGATGATCCATGTGTCAGATAGAAGACAAATAATATTCCAAATCCCAGGATTAATTTCAAGGGCTGGTACTCAGAAAAGCCATTTCAATTGTAAACTGAATGAATTTGATTGAGAAATTTTGGGGGGAAAAAACACTATTGAATCTGACAATACTATTTTTGTAGAGTTTTTAGAATTGCTTGCATATTTAATCACATCCTGCTGCATATTCCCTATTTGAAGGCAGACTGCTCCATTTTGATATTACAATTGGTTACCATAGAAATGATAAAAAAAAAAAAGGGTTATGGTTTCGGGTGAGGCACAAACTGCAGGAACTCTTAACAAACAAAGAACTTCCTTCTTATAAGTAGCAGTTATAACAGATAGAAAGAACAGAAAATTTATAAATATCTTTACATATACACGCATATAAAAACAGGAATTAAAGAGTATATTTTTCACTTTAGGAAGTACAGCTCTATTTGGTTGAAAAGAAAGAGTGCTGGGGTAGCACATTGCTATTTAAGATTTTACCAAAAAATTTCAAATTGTAGAGACGGACTTAATATTTGAAAGGAGGGGAAAAAAAGAAAAAAAAAAAGAAAAAAAAAGCATATGTATTTGTTTACCAGATTAGACCTGCAGGTTATCAAAAAAGTAACATAAGATTTTACTCTTGGCTGTATCTTTTTCTTAAAAATTAAAGCATGTAAATGGAAATCACAAGCCATAGCAGTTAAGGTTTTCCACATAATTAGGCATTATATTCACTGGCTTTTAGTGTCATGAAGGAAGGATCCCATAATTATTAGAATGATTTATGTGCTCAAAATAGTACATGTTCTTTTAAATAGCACTTCTATCTGCTGCTGTATCATCAGTGATACTTATTTGGGTGCCATTGCATTGTGTATGCAATTCAGCCATAGTTTATCATGCGATTACTTATTTGGTTTCTCAGAGTCTGACCACAAGCTAACAATTTTTCTTGTCTGCTCCATTCAGTCCAGACTCCTTACCCTGTCTAGGGGTATATATCTGGTCACACAGTAAAGAGGAAGAAAAGGACAGTGGAAATGAGCTGACCTAACCTAGAGTATGTTGTTTGTTAGGGATCCAGATCTAGGGTGTTGTTCAGGGACTGCCAGAGCTCATCCCTGTGACTATATTCCCTGCTTTTATTTCATGTGGTCAATAACTAGTGACTATAAGGCTCTAGGGGCAATAGTCAAGGGCATAAAAGCCCAGGTGGTGTTCTTCCCAATCATGCTGGTGAAGCTAAAAAAGTGAGAAGGACATTAATAGGGCAAATTAATAATTGGCTTCAGAACTGGTGTTAATAACAGGGGTTTGGATTCTATGACTATTGGACCCTGTGCAGATCAGCCTCTGCTTGAGGGAGACGGGATCCGCCTCATTAAGTTTAGCAAAGCTATTTTTCCCAGTAGCGTGGCTGATCTCATAAGGAAGGCTCTAAGAATGACAGAGGAAAGAGAATAACCAGCAGAACTGTGACTGAAGACCAGAGTCACTGAGGAGAAGGTATGGAATGATGTGACAGGGAGAGATCGCAAAATCAGCAAAACACGGTTTAAGCAAGGTTACACCCAGCACTTTCATGTAAGCAAGGAAGTGTCATCAAGATACCGTTCTGGAGAAATCCTCCAAACCTTTTATTGAAACTCAGCATATTGGAGTGCCTCTCTAGAGTGCCTGTACACTAATGTGTGCAGTTGGGGTTATAAACATGATGAGTTACAGAACTGTGTGCAGTTGCAGGGCTATGATGTTTTCAGGATCATGGAGAAATAGTGGAATGACTCTCATGACTGGAATGTCGTAATGGAAGTTTACAGGGTATTTGGGAAGGACAGGCTGGGAAGACAAGAAAAGGGAGTGTATGGAGCTTTGCCTGGGATTGGATAAGAAGTCAACTGAGAATTTAGGGGTTACAATTAAAGAGAGGACAAGTGAAGAAGATGTTATAGTGGATGTCTGTTATAGGCCACCTGATCAGGAAATAAAAAAGGATGAGATCCTCTGAAGACAAGTTCGGAGCAGCCTCTCATTCCAGTACCTGGTCCACATGGAAAACTTCAACCACACCAATATCTGCTGGAGGGACAATACAACAAGATATAGACGATCTAGAAGGTTCCTGAAGTGCCTTGATACAACTTCCACCTTCAAGTGATAAACAAGTCAATGAGGAGAGATGTTCTACTCGATCTCTTACTCACAACTGACAAAGAACTTGTTGGACATGTGAAGGTCAAAGGCAACTGTGACTGTATCGATCATGAGATGGTAGAGTTCAGCATCCTAAGTGCAGACAAAAGGGTAAAATAAAGTTCACAGCCCTGGACTTCAGGAGATCCAACTTTGGATTCTTCAAAGATCTGCTTGTAAGAGTACCATGGGGTAAGATCCAGGAGAGAAGAGACACCGAAGAAATATTCCAAAATCACCTCCTCCAAGCTCAGAAGAGCTCCATTCCAAAGAATATTGTCAGGCAAAAACGCCAGGTGGCCTACATGGATGAACAATCTTCTATTGGCCAAATCCAAAATTAAAAAAGGAAACATACAGAGGGTGGAAGAAAGAACAGGTAACCTGGGAAGAGTACAGTGACATTGTCCAAGCAGTCAAGGATGAAGTTAGGAAAGCTGGAGCCTTAATGAAATTGAATCTGGCCAAGGTTGTCCAAGACCAGAAGGGCTGATTTAATTTGTTCTTCTTCAAAAAAGGGAGCGTCCTTCTGGCATACAGTCATAAATAAAAAAGCTAGAAAAAACCTTTGCAAAATGGACAAAACTCTATTCCTTCTGAAATAGTGTAGAATATTCCTATTCAGAAAAGAAGTTGGAATTTTCTTTTCCTTATTTTTCATTTCCCAAACAAAGTCTTACTGTTTAAAATTAATATTCGCTATTCTCACTTAAGCTATGAAATCTCATCTTCAATAAAGTATGACATATTTATGCAATAAAGTTGCAAAATGACTAGGAAGTTATGAAGTTGTTTTGGGTCTTTGTATTGTCTTGAATATCTGAATATTTGTTAATAGTAGCTGCAAATGTCTAACAAAATCAGGGTTCTGCGGTTTCTTTTAGTTAAACAGGACTTAGAAATCACCGTATATCCAGCATATAATTCAAGCAGAAACCAGATATGAAATATGACTCCATAATCTATCTCTTCTTTTAAGATAATCATGGTTCTTCCTGAGACTTTCTGTGTTATTATCTGGACTGGACGAGCCATACAAAACCAGGAGTAGTCTAGAGAAAGAGGTGGGCATCAGGACATTCACTCATCCTTTGTAAACTTCAGGGTGATTGTGGTGGTGGTTGCTAAGCTCTACCACATCACTCTCTCACTCTTCCTTCCTAAAAGAACAGGGGAGAAAATAGGATAAAATTTCTTGAGGTAAGGACAAGGAGATCACCCACTAGTTACTATCATGGACAAAACAGATTCAGTATAATGTAGATTAATGTAATTTATTGCCTATTAATAATAATCCAGAGCAATGAGAATTAAAAATGAAGTAAAAACACATACAGCATTCTAGCCCTGAACTATGCAGTGATTTTGTCTTTGCTTTTAGATTTCAACCTTAGTTTCGGCTGAAAAGTCTCCTTTATTCAAATCATGCTCTCTATGGGCAGAGGAATCCACTTGCCTATAAAAATATATTCATAGCCTGTGAATATTTATTTCCAATACTTACTCCATTCAATATTCTGACAATTACTATTTCACCTTTTTATTATCCTTGAAATAATTGCTCTTTATATGACTTTTATAATGTTTTCTTCCTGGGCAACTAACATTTTTTTTGAAGTTTCCTTAGATGACAATAACAAGCATCAGCAAAGAATATTTATGATGTTTCAGTTTTTCACTCCTATTTTCACACTCTCATTAGAAGACAATACTGAGAGATATGTCACTGCTATATCATTTATTTATTTGCTAAAGCTATCAGTTGTGGATTTATTATGAAGTAGTCATATTTTTTCTAATAAGTTTGCAACTGATATCAGGAAGTCAGACATGTCAAAGAATTGATTTGTAATAGGGGAAAAAAAAACAGTTGTCCTCTGAGTTAGTGGATAACAAACTATGCCGTGTAAAAGTATCTCACTGTCGTCTGTCAGAATTGGGACTGGTGATTAACTCCATAAATGCATGCAAAAGAACTAAGTACTGCAAATAGATACAGTTTATTACACAAGTATGATAGTCAGACAGTATCCTAGAAGAACATACTAGATGTACAGGATATGTTCAAATATCAATTAGTGGTAGAGCTTTCCTCCAAGGTGTAAATACAAACAGTATAAATTAAGCAAAGAAGTTTTCTCTCATAGTTATTTATTTATTTACCCTTTTTTAAGTGGCATGCTTGAAGTGTGTTTTCTAATGAAGTGCAAACTGTTGTCAGATGAATAAGGAGCACCACTGGAATCCTTAAGATTATCTCAGGATAATTATCATTTGTTATCTGTGATACTCACAGCTAAATTCCAGATCTAACTTTCTTGCCTGGGAGGAAATGATTCTATTTCATCATGATCACAGGAAACATTTTCAAACAAATGCATGTTAAACAAACCTGTTTTTTTCTAAACCTGCATCATATTTTATGAATAGTTTATTTCTTCTTTTCCAGTATTATGACACTATTGGTTTCTAGACTGCAATTGGACTTAATTGTCCAACATGATAAATTGAACAGAAATCCCGAGACGATTTAGATTGCTCAGTCTTCACTGATTATTGTCTGTTCTGTACATACTACAAAAATGGTTTTACTTCCATTTTATAACGGCAGTAGAGAAGGTTATTTCTTACCAATCATTTATCAAATGGGCTTAATGGTCCTAAAGAGCATTTGAGTTTAAATAGATGCTTATTAATTGGGAAAAAATGTGCTTCTTGTTTTCTGTCGTTGCATCTCTTCATAAATCCATGGGTCCTGATGGGATTCACCCCAGAGGTCTGAAGGAATTAGTGGACTTCGTTAACTCAACCCTTCTAAATAATTTACCAATAGTCATGAGAGTCTGGGGATATCCCTGATGAATGGAAGTTAGTCAACGTTAGACTCATCTATAAAAAGGGCATGAGATAAGACCCAGAAAACTACAGACCTGTTAGTCTAACATCAGTCCCCAGAAAAGTTATGGAGAAGGTTATCCTGGGGGATATTGAAAGTCAGTTAACCTATTATCAGGCACAGCCAACATAGATTCATCAGAGGAAAGTCCTGCCTTATTAATTGGATCTCTTTCCAAGGTCACTCATTTGGTGGATGAAGGGAAGGTGGCAGATGTCATCTGTCTGGATTTCAGTGAGGCCTTTCATACCATCCTCACATCATCCTTTTGGACAAATTGTCCAACTGTGAGATAAACAGGTTCATGGTATACTGGGTGATGAACTGTCTCAACAGTAAAGCTCAAAGTGTTGTAGTGAATAGGGTTTCATCTTCCTGGTAGCTGGTCTTTAGCAACGTTCTGCAGAGCTCAGTTCTAGGGCTAGTCTTGTTCAGCGTTTTTAATCTAGGTAGATAGGAGCACTGGACGATTATCAACAACATGAAATTCTAAAAAGGTAAACGCCAGGTTCTGCACCTGGAATAGAGTAACGCTAAACACAGGTAAAGACTGGGAGACAAGTGACTAGAGAATAGCTCAGCAGAAAGGACCTTGAGGGAACTGTTTGCTGGCAGGCTCAACATGAGTCGACAGTGTGCCCTGGGAGCCAAGAGGGTAAACAGCATTTCAGGATGCATTACACACAGCATAGCCTGCTGGTCAAAACAGGTGATTACTCTCAATATGTTTAGTATTAGTGCACCCTCACCTTGAATATTGTGTAAAGTTCTACTATCCGCAATATAAAAAGCATGTCAAGATACTTGAAAGCATCCAGAGGAGGGCAGTGAAGCTGATGAAAAGGCTGGAAAGCATGTCCTATGAGGAGAGACTGAGGACACTTTGGTTGCCTAGTCTGGAGAAAAGAGGATGAGAGGTGGTGCCATTGCTCTTTACGATTTACTGAGGGGAGGAAGTGCTGAGATAGATGCCAGTGTCTTCTCTCTTCTAACCAATAGTAGAATGTGAGATAATGGTGCAAAGCTGCGCCAGAGGAGGTTCAGACTGGATGTTAGGAAAAATTTCTTTGCTATGACGGTGGTCAAACACTGGAACAAGCTCCCTACGGAGATAGTTGATGTCTCATGCCTGCTAGTATTCAAGAGACATTTGGACAATGCCCTCAATACTATGCTTTGATTTTTGGTTAGCCCTGAAGTAGTCAGGCAGTTGGACTCTATGATCTTTTTATGTCCTTTCCAACTGAACAATTCTATTCTATTCTATTCTATTCTATTCTATTCTATTCCATTCCATTCCATTCCATTCCATTCCATTCCATTCCATTCCATTCCATTCCATTCCATTTTATTCCACTGTAAAAAATGCAAAGAAATACTGTTTATGGCAAAAGTGTTCTCTTGTGCAAATATTCTGAATTTTTATATCTTTGATTTCCTGTAATTATAGGATATGAAAGGTCATGGAGAACAGGAAAGGTACCTGAAGACTGTAGGAAAGTCAATGTCATTCTAGTCTTCAAAAAGGGCAAGGAGAACCCGGGAAACTATAGGCCAGTCACCCTCACCTCTGTGCTTGGGAAGGTGATGGAATAGCTTATTCTGGATGTCATCTCCAAGCAAGTGGAAGAGAAAAAAGGTATCAGGAGTATTCAACATGAGTTCACCAAGGGGAAATTGTGCTTGACCAACCTGGTAGCTTTCTATGATGTCATCACTGACTAGGTAGATGAAGGCACAGCTGTCAGTGTTGTATCCCTTGACTTCAGCAAAACATCATCATAGGTAAGCTCAGGAAGTGTGAGATAGATGAGCAGACAGTGAGGAAGACTGAGAACTGGCTGGCTGGCAGAGCTCAGAGGACTGTGACCAGTGGCACAGTCTAGTTGAAGGCCTGTAGATAGTGGTCCTCCCCAGGGGATTGTACTGGGTCCAGTCTTGTTCAACATCTTCATCAATGAAGATGAAGGGATCACCTGGATGAAGGGATAGAATCCATCCTCAGCAAGCTTGCTGATGATACAAAGCTGAGAGGAGTGTCTGGCACAGCAGAAGGCTATGCTGCCATTCAGCAAGACTTGGACAGCCTGAAGGGTCGGGCTGGAGAGCTGGAAAGGAGCCTTATGAGGTTCAACAAGAGCAAGTGTAGAGTCCTAAACCTGGGGAGGAATAACCACATAGATCTGTACAGGCTGGGGGCTGGCCTAGGGGAAAGGAGCTCTGTGGAGAAGAAACTGGGTGTCCTGGTGGACAACAGGTTGATCATGAGACATCAGTGTGCCCTTGTAGCCAAGAAGGCCAATGGTATCCTGGGGTGCATTAAAAAGAGTGTGGCCAGCAGATCAAGGTTTGTCACCCTCCCCCTCTACTCTGCCCTGGTAAGGCTGTATCTAGAGTTCTGTGACCAGTTCTGAGCTCCTCAGTTCAACAAAGACAGGGAACTTCTAGAGAGAGTCAAGTGGAAGGCCACAAAGATGATGAGGGACCTGGAGTATGGATGAAGGACCTGAACATTTCCCTTATGAGGAAAGGGTGAGAGATCTGGGACTGTTCAGCCTGGAGAAGGCCAAAGGGGGATCTTATTAATGTTAATAAATGCGTAGAGGGCGGGTGTCAAGAGGATGAGGCCAGGCTCTTTTCAGTGATGTTCAGTGACAGGACAAAGAGCAATGGGCAAAAACTGGAACACATTTTTTCTGAGCAAGCGAAAGAACTTCTCTACCGTAAGGGTGAAGGAACACTGGAACAGGCTGCCCAGAGAGGTTATCTGGAGATACTCAAAATCTGCCTGGATGCTTTCCTATGCAACCTACTGTAGGGAACATGCTTTAGCAGAGGAGTTGGACTAGGTGATTTCCAGAGGTCTCTTCTACCCCTGTGATTCTATGATCCTGTGATACTGACGTCTTGCTTAGAAGAAAACAAAACAAAACAAAAAACAATAACAAAAAAAGCAAACAGAAAATTATGCAGCTCAAAATCTGATAATAATATATGGTACTCTGGACCATATCATTTGCTGTTGTTTGAATTGCACTCAAGCAAGGCCTACAAGCTAATGTTCTTTTCCACTATCCTGTTTTTTCACTCTCCCTTCCGCCTTCTTTCTATTGACAGCACAAACATTTGGCCTAACCCGCAGCAGAGAAAACCATCTGAAAACTTAGAAAAAACTTCTCAGACAAATCAGTGTTCATACTTAATTCATCATAAAGCTGTAAAAAGGTCTGTGGAAGGGTGTGTAGTTTAGGAAAGAGAGCTGAATAATTCCATCTTTGACATCAGTGTTATCTTTGATACATGCAAATTGATACACCCTTAGCAGATCACCTACAGTAACTTTAAATCTTTCTTTCTACCAAAAGTTCATTTCACCTTTGCTCACATATAGATCCTTGGCTGGCATAGGCATGTCCAGCTGAGTGAATTTTGTTGGAGCTGTGCTGATTTAAGTAAGATTCAGATATTAAGTTTATTCTCAAAATAAAACTTTTTTTTTTACATCTTTTCCAGATGAAAATAGCAATCTCAGATTATAATGATTTTCATTTGTTTGTTTCTTTCTATTTTCTCTCTCTCTCTCTTTTTTTTTTTTTTTTAATTTCACAGTTTTATTTGTTTGACATAGGATGCTCTATCGAACAATTATCCAGAATATTTACCATATACTCCTACAGAAACTCCTGCAATTTGTAGAACGAATTAAATCATGGGGGAAATAGAGATGACTTTGACATATAATTTCATACAGAACAATTTATCTGCTTTTAAATTCTTTGCAATATTGTAAAAGTTTCTGTCTAAACTCTCAAACATTCTACATTAAATCTGCAGGGCTCCTGCAAGGACTGTGTCTGTACATATAATCTGTAAAACATTACAATTTTCCTACCTAAACTTTTACATTTTAAACATGTACTTATAAGACTGATTTTAACACACTGTAATTTGCCTTTCATTTTGAACTACAAATTGAATCTTTTGTATTACTGTTCTGTATCCGAACATGACGTTCTGTGGGCCTCTATTAGTTTTGATGGGTTACCATGGAAACTGGAAAGAGAAAAAGAGAAGGCAAATATGTTTGTGTGCTTAAGCATAGTGTGTTAGTGCATTACATACTTTTACACATTTCTAAAAAAAAAAAAAAAGACTCAATACTGAGACAAAATATTATTTTTAGACATGGGCCGTGATAGAACATGGTTTGGGCAAGATAGAAGGTATTTATGATTTATACTGGCTCTGCATTAAAGGCTTCTGTTGATACTGAGAACATAAATGTCAATGACAATGGGAGTTAAAGCCATCTAAAATCATTATCAATCTGCCTATCCAACACAAATTGGGAATGAAAGTGAAAGTTCAACCTGATAAATTATGCTGAAACACTAGACATTAGAAAACAAGTCTTTGTTCTGAAAAGAATGAAAACCTCATCTCCTGAAGCATATCAAAATACTCCCAGATTACAATGACTTTTTGTCCTTATCAATGCAAATTAAATTTAAAATAGTAACGAAATAATTTGTTTAAAGTTGAAATTTACAAGGCTATTCAGTATCAAACCATGAAGGAAAGAAAAAAAAAAATGATAAAGAAAGGGAAGTCCT
Organism: Penelope pileata; assembly: GCA_013396635.1. Taxonomy (NCBI): domain Eukaryota; kingdom Metazoa; phylum Chordata; class Aves; order Galliformes; family Cracidae; genus Penelope; species Penelope pileata. The sequence goes on along the minus strand of WBMW01003631.1, from coordinate 38,676 downwards.
GTAGATTCTAAAGACAGATTGGAAATAAAAATGAATTTCTTTTTTAATTCATTTTTTAGAGCAGAAAATATTAAAAAAAATAGAAATGAGAAATGAGCAGAAATTGGACAGTGATATTTTATATAGCTATTTCTTTCATTGAAGAAATTCAGTGATATCTTAAAACATATTCCATCTGGGGAAAACTGAATGCTTAAGTAGGTGAATCCTGTAACTACTACCCTATATATTTTGCATATCTACACAGTATATTTCAGATAAATGTCCTGCCTTTATGTACTGTTATTTACTTAAGTGACAGTATATATTTAATGTGAAAACTTAATCTGCTTTATATATGTATGTACAACAGTGGTATGAACTTGCTCATATTCGGTGGGATCTTCTGGTCATCTGGATGTACAGGGAAAAGCTAGATTCTAACTGTTCACAGTATACTTTGCAAGGAGACCTACAGACATTTTCACTTGCCATCCCCACCCCCACTCTGTCTCAAAGATAAGCAGAAATCCNGAGCATAGGAAGTTCTGCACCAACATGCATGAGAACTTCACAGTGCGGGTGATGGAGCACTGGAACAGGCTGCCCAGGGAGGTTGTAGAATCTCCTTCTCTGGAGATATTCAAGACCCATCTGGATGCCTATCTGTGCAACCTGCTGTAGGGAACCTGCTTTGGCAGAGGGGTTGGACTCGATGATTTCTAGAGGTCCCTTCCAACACCTATAATTCTGTGATTCTGTAATTAGAAATACCTCCACACTAACTGAAGATTATGAATCTTTTCCTTCTACAGTAGAATTGAATCTGTTCAACATACAGTGAAAACAGCAGTGCTAAAGTGCTATATGTAGTGACTTGCCTACAACCAGAAAAATATATATGAATGTGATCTATTAATGAAAAAATCAAGTGAAAGGGCACCTGGGTCCTTTGTATGTGCAAATGTAACAGAGGAACTGAGCTGTTCGGACTTGACCTTGTTGTTGTCTTCCATCTCCCATTGAACTGCTATAGTACTGGAAATTCAAACACTCCAAGCAAACACAGCACCATGGCTGCACCATTCTTCCTTGAATAGAAGGAATCAGAAACAAACTGTAATGGTAAACAATTTAGGAGGAATATATATACATCTATCTTTCTATCTATCTATAGTCTGGCAAAATTAATTACTACATTTCATTATGTAATCTGAAAACAAGAGCATGCATATAGAAGGTTGGAAAAGACTTCCAAGATCATCAAGTCCAACCGTCTACCTATGTCCCGCTCCGATTATCGGAGTGAGGGGAGATTCTGTAACATACCCGGAGTGAGATTAAGATGCAAACGAGGTCAAATGTTGTCCGACCAGTTTAATAGGAATTCTGGCCAGTGAGGGAGACGGGGATGGGAAGGCAGGCTATAGTGAAAGATAGGAAATAAGAGCAAGGGTTACATATAGAAAGCGGGGACAGTCACCACCATGGATCCCACGCCGTTCTATCAGACCAGGAATATCTTCAGGCCTTTGTGGGAGCGAGGGAGCGAGAGCGCAGGGGGAGCAGCAGCAAGCAGGCATCAGGCCGTCAGGTCTCAGGCAGCAAGCAGGAGCAGGCTTCAGGCAGCAGACGTCAGGCATCATCAGGCATCAGGCCATCAGGCAGGAAGCAGGAGCAACAAGCAGGCATCAGGTAGCAGGGCAGCAGGACCTCATGTCTCAAGCAGCAGAAGGTATCAAGCAGGTCCAGCCAGGCATCAGTCAGGCATCCGTCAGACATCAGTCAGACAGCAGCAGGTAGGCAGCTAGCAGGCAGCTCCTAGGCAGCTCCTCCTTTGGAGGAGGTCTTTTTATCCTCCTTTTTGGCCAGCATGACATTCCTGGGCACCCAGGTATGTCACGTATCACACGAATGGGCACAGACGGTGCAAGCCCGGGCTTGCCCGTTCCCTTCGGTGGTTGCCTCCCTCAAGGTGCCAGGCTGAAAGGCTGCTGGATGGCCATTTAGCGGCTGCTTGTCTCTCATTGTCCCTGGTCTGCAAGCCTTTGGGCAGGTGGGCAAACTTTGAGACAAGAGAGTTCTCACAGTAAACTTTGAGACAAAAGGTTCCAAAACAGTCTCTTACAACCGACCACCAAGATTACCCACTAAATCAGGCCCCTCAGTTCCACATCCAGACGTACCTTGAGCACCTCCAGGGAGGAGTCCTCCAGTACCCCTCACCAGAATTGTTACCATCCTCTGGACACTCTCCGTACCCTCAATGTCTTTCTTGTAGTGAGAGGCCCAAAACTGAACACAGTACTCAAGGTACGGCCTCACCAGAGCTGAATACAGCAGGACAATCACCTCCCTGGTCCTGTTGGCTGCACTATTTCTGATGCAGGCCACGTTGCCATCAGTCTTCTTGGCCACCTGGACGCGCTGCTGACTCCTCTTCAGCCAAGCATCAACCAACAAACCTAGATCCTTTTCCTCAGCACAGTCTTCCAGCAACTCTGCCCCAAGCCTACAGTGTTGCATAGGGTTGTTGTGACCCAAGTGCAGGATCTAGCACTTGGTCTTGTTGAACTTCATCCCATTGGCCTCAGCCAAGCAATCCGGCCTGTCTAGATCTCTCTGTAGGGCCTTCCTACCCTCAGGCAGGTCAACACTCCCTCCCAGCTTGGTGTCATCTGCAAACTCACTGAGGGTACACTCAATCAATATGTTGCATGACAGCTCAAGTTCATGCCTCTGAACCATGTACTTTTCGTATGTACAACAAAGATGGGAAAGGAATCTCTTATCATCAGAAGTGAAGTCCTTACATATTTCTTTTTCTTATATGGATTTCTATCCCATGTGATGATATATGCAAATTCTTTTCAGTAATCTTAAACATTCAGCCTTGTTTTGGAACTAAGATCTTCTGAGAAAAAAATTATTTCTCCAGAAAGAAAAGCATCCAGAAACAGGTACCGCAAATGGTCTCTGAGAAATATCTAGGTCTTTTTAGGTACATGCATGTGTGCTTATAAGTTAAAGTTTGACTGGAGATCTGCAGTACAATTAAGTTTTACTGTTCTTAATTAAAATTTGAGTGACAGAGTTTTGCAAAATCAAAGAATCTCTGATTTCATTAACATCAACACCAAAACTTTCACTGTCTTTAAGAGTCAGGGCTATTTATATGTAAGTATAAAAGTCCATCTTCAAAGTGTTTGTCAGAGATAGCTTGTCAGTAAATTATATGCAATGTTTAATTACTTTTAAATTACCATGCTAGCAGAAGAAATTTAAATATTCATGCTAAGGGTGTGGGTTGATATTTGTAATGAAACAAAAAGGAAAGTAAATATTTTCTGTTTACCTCAGTAATGAATCTGTGGGGGAAAGTATGCTAGACTGAGTATGAACAAGTTTCGGTGCAACAGAATATATACTAAGACACTAATGTAAAACCCTATGATAAAAAGAAACTTCTTTGGCACATACTAAAGTGACAAAATCTTGGATTATATTTAATAATAAAAGCAGTCTGCATATTCTTATTGGTGATATGTGCTGCTTTGCTCCTGATACCTAGTGCTACCTATCACTGCTTTACATCAGGAACACACACTAGTCAGACACATTAATTTAAAATGATGAAAAGTGGTCCCAGTGCAAACAGAGAAATTGAAAAAATGATTAATCCATTGAAATCTGTCGAAGTACTGAATTTTTAGATTGCAAAATGTATAAAAAATCATTATGGAATGATGATAGTTGTTCACAATTGAATCAAATGACCAGTATTGCTACTAACTTCAGCTTTCACAAAAAGGCAAAAATCTTAACTTTTTCAGTTATTCAAGTAAATTACTTTGATATTCAAACATACTTTTTGGAAAACTTTTTTTCTCCATTTGTAAGGCAAACAATTTTTCCCAATTCAGATGAATCAATCTAACAATCACTGAGCTGATGTCAATTTCCATTACCAAAGAATTGTACAGAAACAATCAGACCATTTTGAGATTTTACAAGGCCTGTATTCCCTTCACTATACTGATCTGAAGACAATAGCATTCTGATTAGCTGGTATTTGCCTGTAGGTATTTGCCTGGAAGTGTTCTGAAGCACCATAATGAAAGATTTCTGAATAAAAATAATAGTTTGATTTTCAGTGAAGAGAAGGATCTTATCATTCTATAAAATTCATGCTGAAAATAACTAGTACGTTTTCATTACACTATGCTGAGAAAGAAATGAGGATTTTCAGTGAGAGAAAGTTCCACACATTGGTATCATCTTTCCTATACAATTTCACTTTCAGATGGGCATTTTTGTAAAGATAACATTCTTATGCTATCTTATGGTACCGCATGTACTAAGAATCTCCCGTATTTCAAATTGCAGTTTTCTACAAGTAATAGTAAAAAGTCAGATTAGGCAATTCGGTCTTACAAGAGGTCAAATTTACCTTTTTCAGATGTGATGTCTTAAATAGACTGTAATGTGCAACGTAGACATCTAGATATCGAAAAAAATGCAGTTCAGAAGGCAATTTACATTTATTTTATACAATGTTATTTATTGCACATATAGTCAATGTGATAGGAAGTTACATTAAATAAAGAGGAAAAAAAGTAAACCAACTGGTTACAATACATTTTTTTCAGTGTTTCATCCTGCTTCTGAATCTTAATGTTTTAAACACTGTAACCTTAGGGTTTGTAAATACATTAGTAAGAAATAATGGTCTGGATTCATTAATCTTTATAGAAGAGACAGGTAATAGTAGTGAAATTGAGGGTGTTTTTTTTTTTTTTTTTTTTTTTTGTGAATTGCAACATCAAAACTTATGAACAGGTGTCACTTTACAAAAAAAAGAAAAAACACTAGCAGGGTCACAGTACATCTATTTTGATAGTAATATTTAAAATTATCATATCAGATGTGTTTCATTATTAGAAAGATTTTGATTTTTATTAGGTCAAAATTTATTGGTGGAGGAAATAATATCCATTTTATTAATATTTTTATTTATTATTAATCATTAATCATTTTAAAAACAAAATTCAGACATCATATTTGTATTTTCTTCCATATTTGATGGTAAAAGGAAACTAAGAAGGACTATACAAAAAATGCATCACTATTTTTGTCTCTTACTAGAGAATAGGTCTGTTTTAAAACAACGAAGTCCATCTACGGCTGATAATATTTTTTTCCCATGAAAAATGAAAATGACTAATATCACAAAAAAAAAAAAAAAAAAAAAAGAAAGAAAGAAAACCAGAAAAAAAGAATCTCACAAAGGAATTTTAATGTTTTAATGAGATTATTCTTCTAGTAAAGCTTGACAATTTCTACCCCACTCAGGGTGTTTCAGGGCAGTCTTTTTCCTCAGAGGAAACATATGATAAGTCACAAAGCTTCCAAATTTTATATTTTGCTAGAATAATGGTCACAGAAATTTCATCCAAATTGTTGCACACTTGAAGAAAAAGTAGCCAACAGATCTCTATTTTCTACAATTCCATTAAATTCTTATGTCTAATCTCTGTCAGTGTTGCCAGCAGGTGGAGAGAGGTGATCCCTTTACTCAACAACAGTGAGACCGCCTGTATTTCTGGGCTTCCCTATACAAAGGAAATGTTGACATATGGGAGAGAGTCCAGTGAAACCTTGAAGGTGATGAAAGGACTGGAGTTAACTGTCCTGTGAGGGGAAGCTGAGAGAGTTGGGATGGTTCAGCCCGGAGAAGGATTCAGTGGTGCCCAGGGCATAAGAGGCAATAGAGACAAACTGGAACGTAGAAGGTTGCATCTGAACACCAGGAAGCATTTCTTTATTGTGTGAGTGATTGAGCCTAGCACGTTATCCAAAAAGGCTGTGGAGTCTCCTTCCTTGGAGATGTTCAAAAGCCATCTGGACGTTGTCTAGGTGTCCCTGCTTTAGCAGAGGTGTTGGACTGGATGACCTCCAGAGATCCTTTCTAACCTCATCCATCCTGCGATTTTGTCCTCTCTCAGAGAATACTCTTTTCTAGGTTTATATACTCAGGGAAACCCTGTTGTTGACTACGAGATAATCAGATAAGACTGAATATCCACCTACATGACAGCAGAAAGGGTCTGAAAGACTCACTTTTTAACACAAGCTTCTAAATGACACACGGCCTCTGTTAAGTTCCCTAAAGCACAGCAAACACACAATTTCCTTTGTGACCTTCAAGGTACATCTTTATGAATCATTTACTGCCCTTGTAAAGTATATGTAAGCTCTCTATGATTTAAAGACTGCTGTCACTGATGACAAGATTTCACCTTACCTAGAATATAGGTAGTTCTGCAATATTGCACCTGCCTACTGGAATTGAGGAATTCTCCTGAAACACAACTAAAATAAAAATTATCTAAATGGAAAAAAAAATGATACACAACTGCATATTTACAGCAAAACCAAAAACCCCCACTCAAGCATCGATTTCAAGGACATCAGGATTTTATCCATGCAGCCTGTAAAAATCCAATTGTAAAGTTTTCCACATGAAATCTAGACATTTTGAGTGTAAAATTTGTCAAGAACAAAAAGACGTTGGCTTTGTTTTTTTTCTTTTTTTCTTTTGTTGTTGTTGTTGTTGTTGCTGTTGCTGTTGTTGTTGTTGTTTTTTTCCTGAAGGATTCCCTTTTCACTAACCACAAACCACAGGAAGATAGACAGCTGCAACATTATGACATCCTTGGAGTAGATCAAACCCGAATATTATCATGTCTAGAAAAAAAAAAATTAAGCTTGCATTCTTGGTATTATCTTTGATTGTGTTATTCTAATACAGATTAGGTGCTTTTTTTAAATTTAAATTAGCATGAATGACATAAAAATATATAACTAATAAAGAAGAAAACATACCTGGGTCACTTCTGTGTCATGTAAATTAAGCATAGAGGTTGTATATAAAACTGACATTGCCTGCTGGGCTCAGATCTGATTTTAATACTTTATTAGGGTCAAATCACCATATTTTTTTCCTCCTTGCCACCTTTTACATATTCTCAAAGGTTTCAGAGCCTAACATTTCACAGTAATGCTGTCTTAAAAAATCTGTCTCAGAAAATCTGTATGTTCCTTCACAGTGATGTGATCTATGTAGTAATGGTTCCGCAATTAGACATAAAATTTAGGTTTATTGTAAGCCTTCCACAAGAACGTGTTATCTAAAGAGTAACCAATGGAACCAGAGAAGTCTCTACCTGCACTGCATATGTTTGTATACAGTTTGCTGACACTATACCCCAGTAGATACTTGCATAAATATAACTAGTCCAAAACTAGACATAATGACATAGGTGGCTTGTTGACAACTGTCTTTTCTGGGCTTTGAAGGAATTTTAAGTTGTTTAATGACAACATCTTCCTGCTCCTCATATTTTCTTTACCAATTTCCCTTTGTGGGCATACAGCTTGGTTCTTAAGTGAGTTCTTAAGGGTCTGGAGCATCTCCCTCATGAGGAAAGACTGAGTGAACTGGATCTGTTCAGCCTGGAGAAGAGAAGATCAGAGGGGATCTTATTAATGTTTACAAATATCTAAAGTGTGGGAGGCAAATGGATGAGTCTCCAGTGGTGTGTAGTGATAGTGCAAGGGGCAATGGCCAAAAACTGGAGCATACAAAGTTCCGCACCAACATGCTAAGAACTTCTTCACAGTGAGGGCGACAGAGCACTGGAACAAGCTGCCCAGGGAGGTTGTAGGGTCTCCTTCTCTGGAGATATTCAAAACCTGTCTGGACGCCTACCTGTGTGGCCTGCTGTGGGGAGTCTGCTTTAGCAGGGCAGTTGGACTTGGTGATCTCTAGAGCTCCCTTCCAACACCTGCAGTTCTGGGATTCTGTGATTCTGCTTTTGTAAGTGCAGAGAGACTTACATACATGTCCTCTCAAGCCCTTTGATAGATTGTTCATATAGGAACTTGTAATATATACAGCTTCTTTTCCCAAGAAGAATAATTAAAACATTTTCTGCAACAGAGTCCTAAGAAAATAGATGAACAACACACACATTTGTTTATGTATGTTTTGGTATGAGGAGGAGAAAAATATATTCTTAAAAAGACAGTGATAGACATTTTTGCAAATGTGAAGGAAGGATTCTGCATGAAACTAAGGCAACCATTTCTTCAGAACTGAATAAAGAATATTCAAAGTGTTGTTTTTTCACTGGTGTCCTGAACATTTCCTCCTAAATTATTCATTTGAATTCAATTCAGGTCAGTTGAAAGTTGTTAAACCAGAAGTTTTTGCTATTTTGCTAATGGCTGGTCTCTGAATAGAACAGATGGACTCAATCTCTTTCCTGTGGGACAGCTCCTACTGTGCAAAATGATGTTCTTGTCTGACACAAATCAGTACCCTAATTAGTAGCTTAAACAAAGGATCCAGAATAGATCTATCTTTTAAGTGGATCTTCCAGGGAATCTAAATCCAAAGGCATGACAAGCTTTCACACATGCTGTAGTTCTTTTGTATTTATATATATATATCATTTCAAACTCTAAGTAAAATACATTGGGCTGTAAGTATGCACAAAATTCTTGAATACTAACTCCCATTGAAATTTTCTTGCAAATCCCTAGTACTTTTAGCATATTTTAAATTGCTTTAAAATAAAAGGCTGTGGTATTGGATTCAAGAGTCCAATAAAACTTCATTATAGCTGATAGATTTATATATATATATATGTAGTCAGCATTCATTAATATTTTAGGTCAGTCGCAAACACTATTCTTTCTTAAAAGAAAAAATGCTAGAAGGTTGCATTTTGTTCTATATAGCCACCTCCAAATCCTAACAAAAGAATATTTTGAATAAATTGCACAAAATTTGCAATTCATCATTTTAGCATAAAGGAAAAAATCAGCATTGAAATGTTTGGCTAGGGGTGACTGGATTATCTTTCTTATTGCAAAACACAAAGATTTTTCTGTGGGTTTTGAGGTTTTTTTTCTTTTTTTTTTTTGTTTTGTTTTGCTTTTTTCTTTCTTTTTCAAATAGTGATTAGACTGGAAAATTAGTCACTCTGGGATTTTTCATTCAGTGGTAACAGATGGCTAAGTTAGTGATGAACCACTGAAGGGGCTGGAGAGTTGATTAGGAAGAGTGATTGAATTCCTGTATCTCCAAACTGGCAGAATGCCTAGTAAAAGCAGTGACCCATCACTTAGAGGAAGCCTTTAAAATATTAAGTGGTCAGTTACATTCTGGGGAAATAAGAATAAAAATAAGAAAGTTTGCCCAGCTATTTTTTTTTTCCTAAGAAAGTTTTGAAGTAGAATCAAGATTCTTCTGCCTGTTTATTTCTGGCATAGTTTCCTCTCTTCATTCTGTCTATTTAAAGTGGGCTTTAACTGCACAGAAAAGAGTGAGTATTATTTCATTTGAAAAATATTAGAAAAATAAAAACCAAACATCTCTTCTTAGAAAATCAACCTTTTGTTGGGTTTATGATACAAACTTTAGTCATCCGAAAGGAAGCAGACTGGCATTATTTGTTTTCAGTATTGATTTTGGTGGAGCATTTGACAAAATATCTACATTTGAAAAAAGTCTTCAATTTTAAGATAAAGTTATAAAAGTAGATGAAGAAGAGTAATGTTCTACTGTAGACTAGAAATGGTCTTATTCCATAAGCTTTCTAAATTATAAATGGTACTCTTCCTCTGGTACCATTACCATTATTTCCATTATTATTCACATTTGCTACAACCCTTAATTTCCCTTCACAAAATACAAATCCATGTGAAGGTGGTAGAAATTACTATTTTGAAAATCCGACTAGATCTGTCACCTAGAAAATTTATAATTCTGGAGTGAAATCTGACCAAATCTTTGACTAATGAAAATTCTCATTACTCAAGTCTGCGTCTTGTCTTTGCTGTCTGGGTAACACCAGTGCAAATGATTGATTGTATACAGTCTAATACTATTAAACAGCAGCAGTAATAGCAGACAGTTCAATTTTGCAACTGTCATTTGCTACCATGTAGGCAAAACTGTTTCTCTGACAGTGTCTTTTTAACACCCACATAGTACTAAACACATGAAAACAACTAGAACTAAAGAAAAAAGCAATAAAATCTGAAAAAAAAAGTTTTAAGTGTTCGTTTTAATTTTTATTTCCCACAATACTATGTGGATATTTAAGTATAGAATTTTGCCTCTTAGAATGTGCCTGTGTGGCATAATGTTGTGTTCTGCCAAATATATTAAATAAACACAGGTACTGCAATCAACAGACACTTTCTAACTAGCATATCCTACATAAATAATGTCTTTTCAGACAGGCTAAGTAACCTAATCATAGAATCATAGAAACACAAGGTTGGAAAGGACCTACAAGATCATCTAGTCCAACCGTCCTCCTATCACCATTACTACCCACTACGCTACTAAATCATATCTCATAGCACCTCATCCAGATGCTTCTTCAACACCACTAGGGACGGTGACCCCACAACCTCCCTGGGCAGGTCATTCCAGTGCCTGACCACTCTTTGAGAGAAAATGTTTTTCCTTATATCTAATCTAAATCCCCCCTGGCACAACTTGTAGCTATTCCCTCTCGTCTTGTCATTAGTTATCTGGGAGAAGAGGCCGACGAGAAAACCTTTGTTATAGCTACATTTCTCTGTTATTGGAGATGGTTAGTTAGTCCAGTGCAAAGACGCCACTTAAGGATGCACAGATGCTCACACACTGTCTATACCTGATTCTGAATCACTGGTTTTACAAAGCAAAGAAGTGATTACCTCCTGGGATCAATATGGTTTATGTATCTTGGACACAGGTAAAATAAACTGTCTGAAATTTCAACATAAACTTTTTTGACTGGAGTCTGTTTCATAAAATTATTAAAGTTCTATGTCTCCCAGATCTACAATTATTTTTTAAGGTAACAATGACTAGTTGGTGGGATACACTTTTTTTTCTCTTAGAAAACTCTAACAATTTGGTATTCTGCTGCCATCAGCCATCACTCATCTTGCCCTATGCAAGAAGTAGGGAAGACATCAATGCACGTTTTTTTCCAAACACCACTTTTTCTCTGTCTTTCTACAAAGATTTCTGTCTATCTAACTTAATGTAAAACTTACACAATTTAAAAAAAAAAAAATCTGGTATGGAAACGGTTTAAAATAATGCTCTTTCAATGTAAGCTACTCTTTGATACAGCTTCTTGATTTTAGATACAAAAATTATTTTGTCTTTCTATCCAGTAAATAATGAAAAGATCTGGAATTATTCTCAAGAAATACTCTTGCAGGATGGCACTCAGAGGAACCTGTCAATAATTATTTTTCAACTGTTATCCAACCCTCCTGTAACTCTTCCAATAGTTATACAAATAACTACATTGAATAGAAAGACCCAGGGCAAGCACCTGTATTAATCAACAATATAAAGTGCCTTCAGATACTACCCAGTTCTAGATAGAAGTGCTTTTCTCAGTCCTCAGTAATTTCAGAAACTGGTAATTGAACAGCAGTAGCTCATACTTACTGTGTAATATCCCACTTTACCCCTTATACCCCAAAGTTACATCATATTTCCCACAGTGTAGTTAAAAATATGTGCCTTTTGGTCATTTCTTTGATATAGTCAATTGCAAGACCATTTATTTCAGGATATTTAACAATGCAATGGTTGAATATGAGGGTAAAGTGTTTCAGGTGTTAAAGAACAATGGCAGTAGAATCTATAAAATATCTTTGGAAGATTTATTTTTAGAAAGAGATTTCATTCAAGGGTAAATTATCTAAAGTATGTAGTTTAAAAACATATGTTTGTTTAAAAATTTAACATTCTGTTATTCTATTCTTTTATGTTTCTATTTTTCTTAATTTTGTTTTTGGTTATTAAATTAAATTATTAAATATATAAATAAAGGTATCTTTTTCAGTCACTGTTTGAAGAATTAATATGTAAAGAATATGCATTTAAAAATGTATCACAATTGGCTAAATTATATGTATTTAATATTTATTGCAGTTCTCATGGTGTAAAAAGTAAAAGGTGAAGATTTCAGTAAGATCTGGCAGTAATTAAAGTAGTAATCCTTAAGGCATATGCCGTTTTTAGAATGTTCTGGCATTGTTTACAAATTCTTGAGCACTCAAAAATATATCTCATGTCAAAATTTTCCTTTGACATATTTTGGACTTGGAGAGTGAATAATATTTTCAATGATTTTTTTCATTCCTTCTATTTCTAGAAATGGCATATGAAACAACTTCTGGGGATTTATAGTGACTAAAACTGATAATATATTTGTCCAATGATTCAGTTTCATTAACACTCCTCTTTTGAGGCTTGTTGTCGACTAGAAACAACGGTTGTAAATGAAGCTATATAAAGGACAGCCAAATCCGGCACTGCTAGAGATAATGTTTGCTTTATGAATCAGAACAATAGGCTTTTCACAGAGCTGCTAACATAACTGCAGGCACACCTGAAAGTCTCCAGTTTAACTGAGTTTTTGGCTTCAGCAAGCTGGTCTATCAGACTGACTGCTCAAATTCAAACACAACTGATGTTAAATTATAAAACAATGTGGAGACAAGGAGACTGTATATCCTTGCAGTAAGAACATTTTCCTTACAGCTGCTTTACTCCTGCTCTGACACCAGGGAAAAGAAAGAGAGGGGAGAAAGAAAGGTAGCTTTCCCCTGAAAAAGCCACCTTTGGGAGTGACCAATACCAGCACATACAGTTTGTAAACAAGGATTTTAGTATTATGAATATATAAGGATAGCAGGAGACCACTATGTGGAATGAAGTTGAGCGCAGTCCATTTTGAAAGCCTCTGCTCAGGCAGATACAAGACAGCAGCAGCTGCTGAACAGTGAAGGAAATTTGGAGAGACAAAGAGAAACAAGATATGTCTCAGAAACACTAAGCAGATGCAAAGAGATGATTTCAGAGATCAATGGGGAGACAGTTTGGGAAACGGCAGGAGACTCCTGGAAAGAGGTGCTGGAGGAGTCACGTCTCTAAGGGACTGTGACTGTGAGACCCATGTCAGGGCAAGGACATCCCCAAGACACTGCAGCCTGTAGATGACCCATGACAGGGCTGAAGGAAATGGGAAAGAAGCCAGGAACAGTAGAAGAAAACATAAGAAGCAAAGAGTAGCAGAAACATACTATTTTGCACAGATTCCAGACTCCTGCATTCACATCACTTTGCCAAAGGAATTGGCTTGGCTTTCTGTAAGGCACAATGAAAACAAGGGGAATTGAAATTGGCAAGGGGGAAGGAGAGGTATTTGACTGTACTTCCCCAGCTTGAGACTGGAGATGTGGGAGAAAAGTGCTTCATTAAATGTTTGTTTAATTATGTATGTTTTCTATTTTTTTTCTAAATACTGGAGTTAGTGATCAAAAATGTGCATTAACTCACAATAAATTAAGTATAAAGTTTTCAAATTGAGTGTAACATAATATATACTAAATAAATAGATACTAAATATGTAAAATAAAAATATAATTTGTAAAAGAATCTGCAATATATCAAATCAAATATCAATCAATGGTCAAATAATCAAATGCTGATCCACTTTTACTGCCAAGCATCTAATATTTTCAAGATTTAGGGCAGGCAAGATTGTTAAAGGTTAAAAGACACAGCTTTCTTAATGTTGTGGTTTGACCCAGCAGACAGCTAAGTCCCACACAGTTATTTGCTCACCCTCCCCCCTCCCAAGTGGGATGGGGGAGAGAATTAAGGAATAAATACGGTAGAACTTGTGGGCTGAGATAAAAGCTATTTACTAAGCAGAGAAAATAAAAGAAATAACAGTACATACATATATATAAAAAATAAAAAATAGATGATACACAGAGCAAGGGACCACTGACCAATACCCAGCCAGCTAGCAGCCCCTCCCTCCGAGAGACTGCCCTTCCGTAAAAAATCACATGATGTTATACGGTATGGAATATCTCTTTGGTCAGTTTGGGTCAATTGCCCTGGTCCTGTCCCCTCCCAGTTCCCAGCTCCTTGTGCCCCTCTAACTGCTTCACTGAGGAACAGAATATGTCCTTGGCTCTGTTCAGCACTGCCAGGTATTACCAGTTTTGTTTTTCTTCTGGGACCAAAACACAGCTTCATACCAGACACTATGAGAGGAGTAACTTCTGTTAGAAACTAAGACACTCAACTATTCACTAACTCTTTTCTTCACAATTGGAGAACTTATCTTTCCATTTTGTTCAGTTATGCAATTGATTGGTGGCAAATAAAAATGGTTGGAAAGTATAGAGCAGTTTTAATTCAGAGAATGATGAATTGTTAAAAATCCTTTTTTTTTTTTTTTTTTAATCAGGTACATTTCCAGTGCTGGAATTCTGAAGTGAAGTAGATTATTGTGTACAACACAGATAGTGACACTTACTGAAAATCTATGATGCAGAAGGGAAAAAAAAGAGTCCTCTGACAGGTAAATTCAGGTAAATAGAATTACTCAATTTTGAACAAACATGCCTGCTTACAGAAAAGCATGGAAAGGAAGAAAAAATATATATATATATATAAGTATGGATTAACATTTCTTAATCTTTTTTCCTGAGTCCTGGCCCTTTTTTCCTAGGGTCCTGAAGGAACTGGCTGCTGAGCCACCCTGCATCATATCTGAAAAGTCATGGCTGCCAGGTAAAGTCCCCAGTGACCAGAAAAAGGGAAATATTACTTCCATTTATAAGAAAGAGAGGAAGGAGGACCCAGGGAACTACAGGCCCGTGAGCCTCACCTCTGTGCCTGGGAAGATCATGGAACAGATCCTCCTGGACGACATATTAAGGCACATGAGGGATGAGCAGGTGATCCAAGACAGCCAGCATGGCTTTACCAAGGGAAGGTCGTGCCTGACCAATCTGGTGGACTTCTATGATGGAGTGATGGCAGAGGTGGACAAAGAGAAGGAGACTAACGTCATCTGCTTGGACTTGTGCAAGGCGTTTGATATGGTCCCCCACCACATCCTTATCTCTAAACTGGAAAGAGGTGAAATTGAAGGGTGGACGATTCAGTGGATAAGGAATTGTTTGGAAGGCTGCAGCCAGAGTGTTGTGATAAATGGCTCTATGTTTATCTATGACACAGATGATGGAATTGAGTGCACCCTCAGCAAGTTTGCTGATGACACCAAGCTGAGTGGTGCGGTTGATATGGCAGAAGGAAGGAACTCCATCCAGAGGGACCTTGATAAACTCAAAAGGTGGGCCCGCGTGAACCTAATGAGGTTCAACACAGCAAAGTGCAAGGTTCTGCACTTGGGTCAGAGTAATCCCAGATATACATACAGACTGGGAGAAGAACTCATTGAGAGTAGCCCTGCTGGGAAGGACCTGAGGGTCCTGGTGGATTAAAAACTGAACATGAGCCAGCAGGGTGCTCTTGCAGCTCAGAAGGACAATGGTATCCTGGTGTCGTGGTTTGACTCAGCAGATAGCTAAGTTCTACACAGTTATTCACTCACCTTCCCCCCCCCTCCCGAAATGGGACGGGGGAGAGAAGTAGAGAAATATGCAGTAAAACTCGTGGGTTGAGATAAACTCTATTTACTATGATAGTAAAGAAAAGCAAAAGAAATAACAGCACATATATATATATGTATACAAAGAGGATACGCAGAGCAAGGGCTCACAGCCAGCAGCGACCCTTCCTCCTGGCTAACCTCTTCCATAACAAAAGCAACAGGAAACCCAGAAAAACCATTCACATGATGTTATATGGTATGGAATAGCTCTTTGGTCGATTTGGGTCAGCTGCCCTGGTCCTGTCCCCTCCAGTTCCCAACTCCTTATGCCCCCCCCTAACTGTTTCACTGGCAGAGAAATGCAGAACTGAATATCTCCTCGGCTCTGTTCAACACTGCCAGGATGTTATCAGTTTTGTTTCTCTTCAGAGGCCAAAACGTAGCTTCATACTAGACACTATGAGAAACATAACTTCTGTTAGAAACTAAGACACCTGGGCTCAGTCAGAAGAGGAGTGGCCAAAAGGGAGAAGGAGGTGATCGTCCCTCTCTACTCTACCCTTGTGAGGCCCCATCTGGAGTACTGTGACCAGGTCTGGGGCGCCCAGTACAGGAAGGATGTGGAGCTTTTGGAGTAGGTCCAGAGGAGGGCCACAAAGATGATCAAAAGGCTGGAGCACATCCCCTATGAGGACAGGCTGAGGGATCTGGGCTTGTTCAGCATGGAGAAGAGAAGGCTGCAGGGAAGATCTCATTACGGCTTTCCAGTATTTAAAGGGAGCTTATAAACAGGAGGGAAATCAACTTTTCATAAGGGTAGATAGTGATAGGACAAGGGGGAATGGTTTTAAGCTGAAGGAGGGAAGGTTTACATGAGATGTCAGGGGGAAGTTTTTTACTGAGAGAGTGGTGAGGTGCTGGAGCAGGCTGCCCAGAGAGGTTGTGGTTGCCCCGTCCCTGGAGGTGTTCAAAGCCAGGTTGGATGGGGCCCTGGGCAACCTGATCTACTACTAGATCTGGAGGTTGGCAGCCCTGCCTGCAGCAGGATGATTGGAACCTGATGATCTTTGGGGTCCCTTCCAGCCCAGGCCATTCTATGATTCTATGGTTCTATGATGATTCTATGATTTATCAAAAGAAGATACCCAGTGTTTGAACTCCTTCCTTCACAGCTTCTCTCTGTTCCTGCGTGCTCTGCAGCAGAGTAAAGGAGATTAATTTAAATCATCACATGTTGAATTGAACCTTTCTAGCACAGACTTTACATTTCTTTACTGTATAAATTTGCAATGCATTTGCATTTTGGTTTACAATAACTTCCTGGCTGCTGTAGATTTTTAAGAATTCTGCACATGGCTGGGGACAGAGTTGCAGCTAGAGTTGCAGCTAGATTAAAAGATACATACAGTTTGATTATGCTGCTCTAGTTCATGATCTAGTTTCTGTTTGGAATACTGTCATAATTGTCTCAGCGAGTCCCAGATAGAACTAAATTTTCTGATAAGGACCTGTGATGTAATCTGAAGAGACTTCAAAAAATCACAGTACTTCAATGTATGTGCTTGATCTGGCACCCCACGCTTTCAGATTGATTGTGATTTGCATGAAACATTGTTTGCAGAATCAACATTTAGAAACCAATACAGATACACAAGCTCTACAAACACCTGTAGAAAGATAGACATGGGATCAAAAGAACTGTCAGGCTTAACCAGAGCTAGTGTAAAGTGCAAGCATAAGCCTCTCCAAGCAATCAGGAAATGCTACTGAGAGATATCTTTACAAACCTAGAACTCAAGTATGTAGAGTCTAGACTTAACTTTTTTTTTTCTTTCCCAATCTTCTTTCAAATAACTTTCACATGTGACTGACTTCAGAGTGATAAAGTGTCTTTTTGTTTTCACAGCCATGATTTATTGTCAGAGCATTAAGCCTTACTGACTGAGCTTCTGCCAGGCTGGAGGGAAACTTAATCAAGCAGCAGCACCTTTGGACAGATTTAGTCCAGTTTATCTCACGCTGTGAATCTCTGCCACCATTCAAAGAAGAATTTAAAATCAACTTGTCCTTAGCATTGAACAAAAGATCTTGGCATCCTTTCATTTTCCTTTTTTTTTTTTTTTTCCCATAAGGATTTTTCTGTCCTTCTCTAAAAGAATAGTTTCAAAAAGTCCTATGTTATAAAACTCAGAGAAAGTGCTTGGAGTTTAGTGTAGACTCCAATTCTGTCTGTGTATCAGACCATGAGAATAGGTGGAAGAATGACCATCCTAAAGGAACATCTGAGAGAATAAGACAGGAGATGCCTGCGGAGTGCTCCTCATTTCATCTAGGAAAGAAAAGTTTAGACCTTAGAGACATTTAAGATAATTTTAAACCACCGCATATTTAAGTGCTTCATACAAAGAGATAATCAAGGCAATATTTACAGGGAGAAATACCTAAATATTAACAGTTAAGTCACTCCATGTTTGAAGAATGGCTAAAAAAAAATTACAAAATGTAATTGGGCTGAAACCTTGCTTTTCCTCATTGTTCCTTTTGCTGGATTTTATTGACTTTATTTCATTTCATTTTATTTCATTTTCTACTCGCCTTACTTAGAAACCTAATCTCATTGAAGGACTTTTTTCCCTCATTGAAGCTCTCTGTAGCTCCCTGAAAACTGAGATTAAAAATAATTCCGGAGTTACACAGGATATCTATCTTTTGGATAATAATTTATTGGTTTCTGACATACATAGGCCATCCAAAAGTAATGCCTCCTATTTATTCACATGGAAACTACAACAGATACAAAGATCAAATAAAACTGTTTGATTGATAGAGCAAATTCTCAGGTACACAATACTATTTTGCAACATAGTCACCACCCTTAGCTATGCGTTTTCACCAGCAATGAACAAAAGCCTGCATGCCACACTCAAATATCTGCACCAGCAGAGGTGACTGACTGTCACTGTTGCCACTGCTGAAATGCACCATCCACCACCTCACTGTGCTCACGTCCACTGTTTGGTCTTCATAAGCGTTCAGTGAGCATCAATGAATATCAACAAATGCAACGTTTTCTGCATGGAGGAATTCAATTACACACCTTTGCTCCACACGCATTTCATTGTCAGACGCCATTTTGTCAGACTGTCCCTCTGCTGCCATCTGTCTCAAGATAACAAAAGTGAATGAAATATTGGTGAGAAGGCTCAACCTCTACTGCAATACCACTAACAACTGCCTCTGACATTGTGAGACAACATAATAAATTAGGAGGCATTACGTTCGGAGCCACCTTCATATAAATGTATGTGTACATATATACATGTATACACATCCACATAGTCATGAGCAATACAACTTTTCCAGTCATTGATTCTGCAGATTTTTACCTGGTCTGAATTCTTACAGAAAGACCATTTTCTTCATCAATTTTTCATCAATCCATGTTAACACATAAAGCAAAATCAAGGAAAATACCTTGTAGCCTAAGCTCACAATTAATCAAAAAGTCTTTACAAACAATCTTTGCTTTGTTTCTAATAACATATACTGTTGCAAATAGCCTTTAATTAGATCGATTTAATGCATTGTATGCTATTATCAATATATCTGAATTTAAATAAGCAATATTATTAATAATTTGAAAGTCAAGATAATCATAACAAACCATATGGTTTCTGTGACAGGTTATTTTCTGCTGTTATTAATATATTGTGGTAATATGAAATTATATCTCCTGTTAGTACTTGGCGTATGTCTTGCACTTAAAGACAGAACTATTCTACACTGAGAAAAAAAATAGTTGGAAAAAAAAAATGAAATTGAAACATCATGTTTCCTTCTGACAGATGTGTAATTTTTTGGCATAAAAACAGTGATTAGTAATTAATTTTCCCACTAATTAAAGGAAAAGGTGTAATTTCATAATTAAGTATATGCCAAGTGGAAAAGTATCAAAATCTAAGCCTTTCAGGTTCACTACTCATAGACTGGGGGTTGTGAAAGATTATTAAATGGTGATTTGCCTATGCATATGAATAATTATATAGAAAGCAAATTAATTTGAATAATTTACTTGAAAAGTTTAGGTATCTGTTACATCATTACTGAAACTATTACATTATTTACTACTGCAAACTATTTATATTACTGTAATTTATTTTTAAACAATTTTCCAAATACATCAGTTGATTTTTCTCTGCCTGAAAATCTGATCATTATCAGTCCCACAGGCTTAGAGGTCAAACACAAGACCCACATGTTAGGATGGTTCCAAAAGTAATGCTTCCTAATTTATTGTGTTGGCTCACAATGTCAGAGATGGATGGTGATGAGTAGAGGTTGAGCCTTCTCACCAATATTCTGTTATATTTTGTTCCATGTGACAGATGGTGTGGGAGAGCCCCTGCACAACAGCGGACATGTGAGCAATCCAGCAATTATGGACAGTGTACAAATCTAAACAGAGATGATTGGTATGAGAACAATGCTGGGGTGTGTGCAGAAGATAAAGTCAGAATCCGAGGTACGTGTCAAAGACAAGGTCAGAAGACAGCCAAATAACAAGAACATCCTGAGAAAAGAATGACTCCCGTGTGACAACAAGAACTGTTTTCTTAATAACATTTCACTTCCCAACAGCTGTCAATAACCAATTAGAATTAGACTACTAACGTGTGTTTTACTGTCTTTAACCAATCACTAATAGCCGTGTGTCTCTGGCAAGATAGCAAATAGTTATAAAAGAATCTGTGTGAGCTCAATAAAGAGGCATTCACTTGATCATATTGGTCGTTTAATGTTTGTCCGAGCCCTCGCGCCGCAACAAGATGGCAGCAGAGGGACAGTCTGACAAAATGGCGTCTGACAATGAAATGCGTGTGGAGCAAAGGTGTGTAATTGAATTCCTCCATGCAGAAAACGTTGCATTTGTTGATATTCATTGATGCTCACTGAACGCTTATGAAGACCAAACAGTGGACGTGAGCACAGTGAGGTGGTGGATGGTGCATTTCAGCAGTGGCAACAGTGACAGTCAGTCACCTCTGCTGGTGCAGATATTTGAGTGTGGCATGCAGGCTTTTGTTCATTGCTGGTGAAAACGCATAGCTAAGGGTGGTGACTATGTTGCAAAATAGTATTGTGTACCTGAGAATTTGCTCTATCAATCAAACAGTTTTATTTGATCTTTGTATCTGTTGTAGTTTCCATGTAAATAAATAGGAGGCATTACTTTTGGTTGACCTGCATATGTGTGTGTGCATACACAAGTTTGCCTTTGAGAAATATTTTACTTTTTTTTTTCTTTATAATAATGGGCCCATATTTTACAAAACAAAATATAAAGTACTTGGCATCACAAACACAGGTTAAGATCGAATTCTGATTACTGTGTAAGCAAGTTGCTGAATAATTTGTTTTAAATAGATTGAGGAAATTACTACTTAGAAAAAATATATTCAGTATATATACGAGGACAGGCTGAGAGAGTTGGGACTCTTCAGCCTGGAGAAGAGAAGGCTGCGGGGGGACCTGATAGCAGCCTTCCAGTACCTGAAGGGGGCCTATAGGAAAGCTGGGGAGGGGCTTTTTACAAGGATAGATAATGACAGAACAAGGGGTAATGGTTATAAACTGGAAGAGGGTAGATTTAGGCTGGATATAAGGAAGAAATTCTTCACTGTGAGGGTGGTGAGACACTGGAACAGGTTGCCCAGGGAAGTCGTTGATGCTCCCTCCCTGGAAGTATTCCAAGCCAGGCTGGATGGGGCTTTGGGCAACCTGGTCTAGTGGGAGGTGTCCTTGCCCATGGCAGGGGGGGTGGAACAAGATGATCTCTAAGGTCCCTTCCAACCTGAACCATTCTATGATTCTATGATTCTATATCCATAGAAGCCATCTTAAGAAAGATCACTGAATACCTTAACATTCAACACTGAAAGTAACACCTTGAGTGAATAAGTGTTCATGCTGGCCACAACAACTTTACGTGAAAATTGATTCTATCTTTGTCTTAAAGACAGAAAACTAAATCACAGATAGTAACATTCACCAGCGTACTGACTCTTTAGACTGGCTATTGGGAAGTCAGCATTATTTTGACAGGCAGTACTTACCTTTTTAGAGGTGTTTTGAACAGATGATGTGACTTGCCTTTTGAAATTTAAGAGTAATGCTAATTCATTTATTATTATTAATATAGTATATTAGAAGTGTGAATATGTGTATATAAATATATACATATGAATATATAATATTATGAGACTGAGTCTTTGGACAAAAAGCAAAGAATTACAGATTCACAGTATTGTAGAGGTTAGAAGGGACCTCTGGAAATCACCTAGTCCAACCCCCCTGCTAAACCAAGTTCCCTCCAGTAGGTTGCACAGGAAAATGTCCAAACAGGTCTTGAATATCTGCAGGGAAGGAGACTCCGCAACTTCTCTGAGCAGCTTGTTCCAGTGTTCTGTCACCCTCACAGTGGAGAAGTTCTTTCTCATGGTTATATGGAATTGTCTGTGTTCCAGTTTGTACCTGTTGCCCCTTGTCCTGCCACTGGGCACCACTGTAAAGAGCCTGACTCCATCCACTTGACTCTTACCCTCTAGATATTTAAAAGCATTGAGAAAATGCCCCGCCAGTCTTCTCCAGGCTAAACTGTCCCAGGTCTTTTCACCTTTCCTCGTAAGGGAGATGTTGCAGGTATCTTTATGATCCTCTGCTGGATTCTCTCTAGAAGTTCCCTGTCTTTCTTGAACTGAGGAGCACAGAACTAGACGCAGTACTCCAGATGTGGCCACACCAGGGCAGAGAAGAGAGGAACTTCCCTCAATCTGCTGGTCACACTCTTTTTAATGCACCCCACAATACCACTGGCCTTCTTGGCTACCAGGGCACACTGCTGGCTCATGGTCAACCAGGACATCTAGGTCTTTCTCTGCAGAGTTTCTTTCTGACAGGTCAGCCTCTAACCTGTATTATGTGTGAGTTTATTCCTCCTCAGGTGTCGGACTATCCATTTGCCTTTGTCGAACCTCATCTTGTTCCTCTCTGCCCAACTCTCCAGCCTGTCCAGGTCTCACTGAATGGCAGCAGATGACCTTGTTTTTATTCCTTTTGTTTTTAATGAGCAACATTGATAAGGTCATTGTTCTTCATTTAAATATACAGGCCAAAGGAGACTATTTCAGTGCACAGATAGTGAGTATCCTTGGGGGACGAGATGAACAATCATGTTTCTGTTATTTAATATCTGAAATAATGTTAATATCAATTAAACATCTGTTCTCTTTAGAAATCTGGCAATTTACAACATAGTAACATTCAATGCCTAATCCTCCTTCCATCTACTTGATGACTGAGGACCAAATGCTTGCATTTTCAGATTTTAAGGCCAATTTCTCCTGTGAATGTTGGAAACGTAGCTGGTGTTTTAATGTCATCCAGTTTCTGTTATATTCTACCTTGTAAGTAGCTGAAATGACATATCTGAAGTAGTATGAGCAGTACTTTATCACAAGTGTTGTCCTGACAGTGTCATGCTTCTGGGACTCCACAGGAAGGCATTATCTTCCAGTTCCACACCTCTCACTAGTCAGACTTTTTTTTTGTTTGATGTGGCAGGTTTACACATTTGTGAAAAGGGCATTGCATTTGTTTGTAACACAATAACATCTAAAGAATCCATCATTTCTCTTTGTCCTTTGCATTCTCCAGGCAGGACCCTAAGAGCGCTGTAGGTTCACTCAAGTGAGTTTTCACACAATATCACTTTGGATATTATTTCACATTGTTCCACTATACAATTCATGTGACAGATGAACTGATTTTCTGATTCTAGATCAGCTTGTCCAGCAGTGATGCAACCAGTTCCGCATCTTTTGCCGCTGTTATTAATCAGTCTCACTGTTCGAATGTTATAGTTGTTGCAAATTTAAATGTAACCAACAGCAGCTTCCATCATTTTACTTAGATTGTTTCCATGTATTGGAAAGCTCATTTTTCATACAATCAAGATGTCTCAAATATTTTTTGAACTTAAGTGAGTTCCTTAAGAATTTATTTTTAAAATGGCAGTAAAAAAACACTTGGAAGGGAGAAAACCTTCCTAATATATATATTTTTTCCAGTATTTATGTATGCTAATATGTCTAAATGTACACTAAGGCAGGCAGAAATCACTGTCAGTCTCAGAAATGTAGCTGCTTCTTGAGTCAACAAAAAAGAGAAGTTAATACCTTCTGGGAACAATAATAATCAGAATAGGAAATGAAGAACACACTGATTTTCTCTGTAGCTAACAAAGCTAAATACAAAAAGACAATGTATGTCATCTACCTTTACTGTTTTCAAACATCTGGTCAATGCCTCTAACCCAATCTTGATGAAAGTAGAATGTTAGTATTAGAAACGTCAGGAAAAACAGATTTTCTTTGTTAATGTCTGCAACTAGAAAATTGATACCAGAGACAAAATGACAATTTCTCTGAATTATTTCTATTGTGTGTCATGCAATGTGTAACTAAGGACTACACCTTGAAAGGGGCACATAGTGTTCTTGTTACTGTCTAATTATTTAATGTTTTCCAATCAAATCAAAATTCATTATTATGTGTACTAAAAGTAATTTATTTTACTGAGAATAAGACACCACCACCACAATCATACCTCATCCACCGAAACAAATCCAAAAAAACCGGGGAGGATTAGTTCCAATTATGCAGGAACAGTACAACTGTAACAGGTAAAGACAGCACAGAATCACAGTACGAGTGAGGTTGAATGCGACTTCCGGAGGACATGTGGTCCAACCTCCCCTGCTCAAACAAGGCGACCTAGACTAGGACCATGTTCAAACAGCTTTTGACTGTCTCCAAAGATGGAGACCACACAACCTCTCAGGGTAACCTGTTCTTGTGTTCAGTTTCTTGACCTGATTTTTTAATTATATCTGATCATATGATTTTTTTAAAAACCATTTTTCTGAAGTTCTTTCATTTGATTGAACGTGAAATGTAGAGAGGATGAAGTAGAAAAGATAAATCAAGATAAGTCAAGAAGTTTAAAAAGTTTAAAAAGTCAAGAAGTTTAAAATAATAATAAGGAAATCTTGGTTTCTTTTTCCTCTTTTTCTCTCATATTTTTTTTTAGCAGCTTCATTGCCTACAGTTGTTGATGAGGGAAGGAAATCAGAGCAAAATTAATGTCATTAACATGAACATTTAATGAATGCAATTTATATTTTATCTTAATATCCATTCTGAAAGAATTATTTCTCTTTCCTAACATCCAGATTATAAAGGCTATCTAGCAGTAAAAATGAATGAGTACATATACAGCTGCATTTTAAGAGAAAGACACAATAGTTACGTCCATGTAGTTAAGCTGCTTGGTGTCTCTTCAGTGCTTTAGAATTGCTGCAAATCTCTTTAACTAGGTTAAATCACATTTCTAACTGCTTTGTACTGTGTCTGTGGAAGAAAAACTGAGTTATATGGGTCATATATTTTACAGGTAGTAATTCTATAAATAATATAAGTAAAAGATATTAAGAGACACTAAGACTGAAAATACACTTGTGCATGCAGATTAGCAGTTTGCAAAAGACTAGATTACTTCCCATACTTTGTACATATTTTGCACGTGTGAAGTTGTGAAGTTCAAAACTACTTTCTTTTGATCCTGAAATATAAGCTTAATTTTCTTTCTATTGTATTAGTTTCCTGTGATTTTGTTGATTTGTGCAAGTGTGTTGCATGCGCTGTAAAGAGTGCTGTCAAATCAAGGATTGGAGAACAAAGAAATACAAAGTGTCTTGTTTAATGTTACTTTCCATAACCTCTTAAAGAACACAAAAATCCTTCTTTCATGCACAATTTTATTCAAAATTACCATTTATCATCTTTTCATTAGCTCAGTGCTATAACTACTTTTTTTTTTTAGTAAGAGAAGTGGTTATTATTTAACATATTTTAAATATAATTCTTCATGTGAAAAATTCCTAAACTGTTTAAAAGTAGGATTTTGACACTTTTTCTTCCTCCAAGTTGTCTAAAATATTTCTCTAGTTCTGCATTCATCTAATAGCAAATGAATTTCTCTTTTAAGAAAAACGAAACATTTTACTTTTTATGTAGAAATTTTCACCACTCAATGTGTTTTAAACTTAATACATTAAATTGAACCTATCAATTTATGCTAAACTTAAGACAGGGCTAAAGTAGAGATTAAAGAAAACACTGCCCTTCTTAATGACTACTGGAGAGTTCTCTTGTCTTTCTTATTTGGTTAAAAAGTACCCTAACGATGACTAGATAAATATTTCCCATTAAAGATAAATATTTTGCATATAATTACTTTAATCAATACTTGCCATATCAAATAATCTTACTTCATTGATCATATATATCCCCTTCTTAGCGAAAGTTGTGCTCATCACTTCTCAACCACACAATTAGAAACTCAGTTAATAGACTTATTGTAAGTTCTTGATATTTCTCATATTCATTCGTCTGAACACCCAAAACTTTTTGAATGAGACTTATTTAAAGTGAGGTCTTAAATAAATTTTTTTTTAATAACTTATGACTCCTTCACTAAACACTAACTTTTAAATTAAAAAATATTACGTCATAATATCTAGGCTAAGCTAGTTCCTGACAGAACCAATCTTCTGTAGATGTGTACATCTGCTTTCATTACTGCTAGTGAGAAAAATACATAAATTCTATTAGTGATACGATAATCACTATTCTAGAGAAAATCTCTGAATAAAAAGTTTTTACTTCCTGATTTCATTATGTTTTCTGCTAAAATTGCTAAAAAGCCTTTTTTTTCTCTGCAGTGTAATGCACAGCATTAAGTGCATCAAGAATTTAACGTTTTGTCATTATATACTACTGAGAAAATATCATTCATACCACTGTCACCAAAATATTTAGATTTTGTTTAGTACTAATTCTTCTACTAATACAGTTTTTATCGTTCAACTAATTGATTTTCTATTTCCATTTCTCCCCTTCTCACTTCCCCTTTTCCCTCTCCCCCTCTTCTGTTTTTCCTTTCTTTCCTTTTTCTATTTTTGCCTTTTTCCCCCAGTTTCTTTATTTTTTTCTTCCTTCCTTTCTTTCTTCCTTTTTCTCTCTTCCTCCTTTTTTTTTTTTTCTCTCTCTCTCTTCCTTTACTCATGGAAATTCACTTCTTTATTTCTGATTAAAAAAATGACAAAAAGAAATTGACAATTTTTTTCACTTTCAGATCTATTTTTCTCACAGTCATCTCTGCTTTGCTCATTTCCAATCTATTTTGCTGTTCTCAGATTCTCTGTAGTAATCTTTAGATCTGATTCTTAGGATAAAAGCTAGACACATTATTTTAATCCAGACAAATTTCCGAAACATAAACAGAGCCCAAATTTGACTATTCTCAGAGTACTGATAAAGTCTCCATAGTAAATAATACGGAATATCTCTCTTCAACTCTTTGTTTTTGGAATGTCTGTAATGTGAAAACTGACAAGTCTTCAAAGCTATGATGGAAGTTGTAAAGGAAGAATTTAGTTAAGTCAAATTTGCTTCCCAGAGCAAGTATATTTTTTGTTTATTACTGTCTTTCACTATAAATTTGGATACAAGTCATAAACCAGTAATTTTCTTTTAAAATGCTTTTTTTTTTTCTTGTCATGCAAGATTATGCACTCTTCTCTCACCATTTGAGATAATGTTATCTAATTCAGGAGTGCTAGCTAATTCAGGAAAAAGAGTAAAGGAAAAAACAAGAAATTACAAGTGAACGTCATGTTCAGGGTGCATTTTCAGGATTTATGTCCCAGGGAAAGAATGTAGTCAAATCACCAAAACTCACTGGAACAGAATAAACAGTTAATTTTCTTCGTCTGAGTTTCATATAGAACTTCTATAAGGCATGATACAGATATGGTTTTTTTATCTGTATAACACAGATTACTTTCCATGCAAAAACACAGAATTAGGCTAAAAAGTATAACAGTCCACAATGAAATATTTTGTTTAAATATAGAATAAAATTCTATTAAAAATGTTAAGCTCATGATAACAGTCTATTTTAACCAAGTTGCCTAATACCCTTCAATATTGTAAAATCTTACATAAATAGAGATTTCAGCTTTATTTGTTTGAACAGGGATTAGATTGCAATAATTTTTCTGGTAAGTTGAAACATTTCAAGAGGAAATATGAATTATAGTTTCATTTTTTCTGTTTTAACAGAGATATTATGATACATTTCTTTGTATTTGTTTGACTCTGTTACCTTGAGTAAGAAATCAAGAGTCTAACTGGAACTTAGTAGAAATATGGGATTCTAGTAAGTTCCAGCTAGCAGAAAAATAATTTCTGTGTTTTTTTCTTTTGACCAATACTCTTTAATGCCAGTTTAATTGATGTATGTCTTCAAAGTGATCAAAATATCCACCTGAAGCTATATAGACTGACTACTATGGTTTGCTGAAACAGTTACGATTAGCCAACATGAAAGAAATTGATCTGAGGAGAAGTTTAAAACAGTTGAAGATAAAGTGGTTCATTAGTCCTTTTTTAACCCTTTTTTTCTTCTACCATGTTCCAAATTAAACCACGTTTTCCTTGGTAAATGAAATATATTCTGAAATATTTTCCAGAGGGATAGTTGGAATGATCTATCTGTCTTACCCTATCTGTGTTACCCTGTCTTACTGTCTTTTTTACCATGTAGGACACAGTGACAATTATGCCATTAGACATTATTTCACGATCAGATGTAGCTTTAACATACCTAAACCTAAAATGTAAGGATAACAGAAGCATCTCTAAATTAAAATAACAGTTTTGATATTGATTTCCATTCATTTAATATTTTAAATAATGCTAGCATGTCATAAATTATCGTCTATGAATGAAATTGAAAAATGACACTGAATAAATTACTTCTACTCCTAAAAGGAAAGGAAATATTTATTTATAAGAAGAATACTTCTTTGGGAACAGCAAATATGATTCATCTGTTCTACTTACTGAAAATATTTAATGGTGTTAATGCATCAATATAATAAAAGCTGTACAACAATTTACAAGCTGATAGCAGATCTCTGATGGTCAACTTAAGCTCATTTCTGACTTCAGCGTTTAGTATAAACACGTGAAGTCAGTACTGATAAGTGGTTGTCCTTAACAATTTTAAATTATGTTTTTACCTTAATATTGAAGCAGTTTGGTGCAACAAAAATGCAAAAAAGCACAAAATAAAGACTAACAATATGAGCATTATTGTATCAATTATCTTGAAAATCCACACCATTAGTGTTTTAGATAATCTAATTTTACTTCATTCATTGAGTAATCTGAGAGAATATTGTGTATTGGCAAGAGACTAAAGAAAAGTTATTTGGTGGCAACCCAAGCTAACCTCTTGCTAATTAGTTTTCCTGACCTCCAGGACATTTATACCAGGTCTAAAAGCTACAGCATGTGAAGCAGAATGTATTATTCCACTTAGCTAGCATCACAGCCATTTTCTTTCTTCTGTTGCTAAAAATGTACTAAATGCTCTGTATGTATATCTACATTAATGCTTGCTGAAGAAATTAGGTGCAATACAAAGGCTAAAATTCCTCATGTCTTATGTAGGAGGAAATAAACATGACTTTGAAAACATGGGAAAAAAATTTCATGATTAAAAACATTTTCTATAGGAATGGAAAAACCCAACAAATATAAAATCAATACGTGAAAAAGAAGCGTTGCACTTGAAGAGGCTTTGAAGGCCTTTCATGGCAGATATGATGACCATGCACTACTGCTGTCAGAAGCTTTCTCTAAATCCCTCATATAAATAAAAAGAAGCAGAGAGACAGACAGATTTGTTTTGGAACTACTTTGATTTCAAACTGTTGCACGCTGGCAGTATATTTTTAGTACCAATGCTTTTATAACTATAAAATTTTATCTTTGGACAGGAATCTCTAATTTTCATTTTACTTTATTATTTTCTTTTTACAGCTGGATTCTACTAACCAGTTTGTATCCTGATGAGGTACATAACAGAAGTATTTATATAGTCATAACTCAGTAGAAAAGGCAAACTGTGCCAACATCTTTTCAGTCTCCCAGCAAAAATTTTGGCCTACAAAAAGCTTAGATTTTACAAGTCTCGTTGTTGCTAAAAGCCATCCTCCTGGACCAGTTTCTGGCCACTAAAATGACAGATCTGAAATGATGAACTAAGAGTCATTACAGCACCAGTCTAATGAGGAATCCTATGATAGTGCAGTTGACAGTTCAGTTCTTCCCAATCCCCAAAGGAATATAAAATATATCACACTGCCCATAACTCTATAGACACCCATTACAACATAGTGTACTTTATAGAAAGGTTTTCCACCATTGTTCATTTCACCACAAAGACATAACCAGGACAATTTTATCTGAAGTAATTTATGCACAATCAAACAACACCGAGCATGGCAAATTGCTTATATTTTCATCCTGTATCTAGAAAAATAACTCAGTCTTGTTAAGCTCTGGACCACCATAGCTATTCTGTTAGCGCAGTATGTAAATGATGTTTTTAAGCTAAAATCTAACATGAGATAAAATGACATCTATGCACGATATGCAGACATTTCCTTTGAGGCTGCTATAAATTACTTGTATCTGAAACAACGCTTTCTTCTTCTTGAAGATAAC
>WBMW01003630.1:267992-331844 GCA_013396635.1 Penelope pileata | reverse complement strand
CCCCCAAGTCCCTCTCCTCAGGGCTACTCTCAAGCCATTCTCCGCCCAGCCTGTATGTGTACTTCTATTCTATTCTATTCTATTCTATTCTATGGAAAGTGGAATAAGTGGCATGGAAAGATTTGCATTTGGAGAAAGGATCAGTTTCTAGGCTGATAAGGCCCAAAGATCTCTATTAACTCTTTCTCTAGATCTATTAGAGAAGAGATGAAATTGTGAATAATTGAAATACAAAAGGTGCTTTTTCCTTACTGTTTTTTGCATACTGTCTACACTTTGTGGAGTCAGAATCCTGTCTTGTCTTCCTTAAGTCTCAAAATCTTTTATCACTGTTCACATAAGATAATGCATCTGGAATAAATCATTGGCTCTCTGGCAAATGTTTTGAAATTTTACTTAATTCACTCACTCTAACCCTTGTAGCACAGCATTCTTATATGTTAGGAATCAACAAATTACCTTAATCACAGAATTCAATTATCAGCATTTGACTCAGTCCCGGCACAGTCAATGGGAGATAAGTACATACTTAAAGCTAAGGACATACTCAAAAGCATTGCTAAATCAGGGACATAGTTAATGATATTATTTCACTCTGACTGTTTAAAAACAACCCCTTTTCCTAAATTGTATGATAGTGCCAATATTCTACTTTTAATGACTGGAAAACCAAGGGCACTTTCATCATTTATTTTTTCTGTCCACATCTGTTTTATGTAGAACACTCTCTTTGTAGCTGAAGAGATGAATTACTACAGAGACATTGATCCCGTTTAATTTCCCTTCAGGTTCAACACAACACTGTTCTTCAAACAAATATCTCCTCTGAGCTGATAAATGACAAATTCACTGATATACTCTTGCAGTCACTGCAGTGTTTTTCAGGTGCTTGGCCTGGAGATATCTCTATGGATATTACATTGAGTTATCATTTTAACATTTGAACTACTTACACCATAACTGTCTATCTGTTGCAGCATCATGATCTAGGAAAAGGAAATATATTCATAGTTCATAATCAATTATATGTGTTTCGTATCAAATATTTGTGCAAGCATTACCACTCTAATGGATAGAGCGATACTTTTTTTTTCTTTTCAAAAAGACAAGCACCATACATAAATATATAATAAAATAATAAAACAATATAAATAAAGTAATAATAATAACACAAGTGTACTGCCAGAATTTGACTAACAACCTCAACTGTGTTCTAATTTGAAGAAATTATTATTATCACACTCATTAGAGCTTCCACATAGAAACACACGAAAACTAAAATAAATTTTTTAGTGCTTAGTAACCTAATTTTCCTCAGGCTCAAAGATTAATTAGTTTAAGAAACAATATTTGTATTGAAAGGAGAAAATAAAACATCAGCAAGACAGATAACCAAGGCAACTTGCAATACCCAATTTATAAACTCTAACGGCAATAGTTTGCAGTCTTTCTCTTTGGAGATGCAACTGATGGGCAATGCTGTAACACTTTGATTTTCCATTCTCTAGAAATTCTAGAAGGATCTTCTTGGAAGAATCCTATGGAAAACAGTCATGGATGAAAGAATGATCCAGGAGCATTGATTGATTTTTAAGGATCACTTCCTCCAATCTGCTATATAGGAAGGCAAGCAAAGACAGAGGTATTCATGTGTGGATGAATTAGAGATTCTGAGAAATCTCTAACATGAAAGGAGATAAGATGTGGAAGCAGAGAGAGATAATCCAAGAGTAAGAGGCACTGGCTGACCATGCAGGTCAGGAAAGCCAATGCCCAGGTGGAACTGAATCTGGTGAGAGAGGTGGAGGGTGAAAAAGAAATATTTCTTAAAGGTATATCAGCAACAAAAGGAGATCGAGGAAAAATGTGGCCCTGTTGCTAATGGGGCAGGAGATCTGATGACAAAGTACCTGAGAGAGACAAACGTAGTCAGCGCTTTCTTTGCTTCAGGCTTTACTAGATAGATATTCAGGAACCCCAGGCCACTGAGACCAAAGGGAAAGTTTGAAGCAAGGAAGCCCTATCTATTATGGAGGAGGATTAGATCAGGGAACATTTAAACAAACTGGTCATACACTAGTCAGTCCATGGAATGTCACAGAACACAACTACAAGTGCTGAGAGAGCTCACTGATGTGAGATACCACTATTGACCATCTCTGAAAGGCTGTAGCAACTGGGAGAGATTTACAAGGCTTGGAAGAAAGCAGATGTCAATCCTATCTTTAGAAAAAAAGGATCCAAGGAATTGCAGCTGGTCAGCCTCACTTCAATCCCTTGAAAGGCGATGGAGTGATTAGTTCTGGAAACCATTTCCAAAAATAAGGAGAACAAGAAGGTGACTTGGAGGAGTCAGCATGCATGTATGATGGGGAAATTATGCCAGACCAATCTTCTAAGACAAAATAATCATCTTGCTAGATGAGATCAGTTCATCTTGTTTTTTTTGACTTTAGCAATGTTTCCACACTGTCCCCCGTAACATCCCCAGTAGTTTAGAAACTACTGAAGTAAAGACAAGGTAAGTGAACAGGAATCTAGATTATGTACCATCTGAGCTGCTTGGCTCAAAAATTTTAATAAGTGACACAAAGTCAACATAGAGGTCAAGCACTAGCGATATGACCCAGAAGTTGATACTGGGAACAATACCATAGAACTTCTTCATTAATAACCTTGATGATGGGACAGAGTGCACTGGCAGTGAGTTTTCAGACGATACTAAGTTGGGAGGAGTAGCTGATGCACCAGGAATTTGTGTTTACATTCAAAGGGACTTTGGTAGACCAGAAAAATGGGCTGACAGGAGCATCATGAAGTTCAGCAACAGAAAATGCAGGGTCCTGCATATGGAAATACTTAAGCAGGTTTCTTCATGCCACTAATAAAATTATAAATGGTATAGAGTTTTCTGGGGGACATATAGTTATGTAAATGATTTAGGCTTCTTCAGCATTAAGAAGGAAACAGACATCAATTGTAGGAGTTGTTTTCCTGTAATGTCTGCCTCCCATTTGTGAAACTAGCAGCTTTTACATATAGTTACAAATGAAGAAAAGAGAGAAGGATTCACTGCTTCAGGGCTTTTCCTAACAGAATTCTCCACGTTGTTTGATTTGTACTAAATCTTGTAGAATTCTCATTGACTTTAAATAACACAACTGTTGTTTCTTGTCATACAGTACCAGAAAGTGGCTGATTGCTTAGTAAATCCAGGTTTTCTCTCAATAGATTTAAAGAGATGAAGATATTCATTTGCAAAGTTTGCTGTATATTTGACAAGTAATTGGTAGAACTTATCCATTAAGCAATTCTATTTTTTTCCTATCACTGGAAGAAACAATCTTCTCCTTAATGTCTGGTTGTGCTGAAACCTTTTGGACCATTTCTTTGTCTTTCTAAACATGGAGAGAATAAAGGAGGGACAGATTTCTGAACAAAACCAGAGAAACACAACAGTGAAGCCCTTCATGAAAATAGGGAAACTGCTTCAAGGGCTAAGTTTCTGATATGTGTGTGTGTGTGTGTACAAATTATGTAGTGAAAATATTAGTAGGAGAATCTGGAAATGTGATATATTTCAGTGCAACTTTAATCTCATCGCAACTGGTAGCGGAATTTCTATTGATTTCTCTGCTGCCATAATGTCATCCATAGACAGGAAAAGGCAAAAGCACATTTTTCCTTCTCATTTGCTCATAAAGATCAATATGCAAAAAGACGTGTAATACTATGAAAGATTAATTCGCATTTTCTTTCACCTTGGCATTTCAAGAACCAGTATGGATTCCTTCCCTCCCCAAACATACTGTATTGATTTGTCCTCGTCTTTATAAATCTTAAACTGGTATAGATTAGTGCATGCACTAATAATTTGGGCTACACACACTAAAAGATGTAGCTAGGATAAGGTGGGCTTAGTTAGAATTTAGGCACCTACATCCAAATCTGTGAACCAAAGAGCTTGCTTTTCCTCCTCATCATCCCAATTTTTGTTGTTCATATCTAATTCTGCTTTGCGCTATTAAAAATTTTAAATTCCTAAACTATTTTTCTGAGGTACAGTCTGGAGGTTACATGTGAAACTGCTCTCTCACAATTAAAGTCAGCTGAAAGTTACCCAGCTGTCTGAGCTTCTTCCTGAAGGCACTCTGTTCCAAATTATCACAGTTATCACAGGATTAATTGTTTTCAAAAACTGTTTTTTTATTGGCATTTGAGAAAATCTTGATCAGCTGAGTGGCTCAGACTTAAAAATAGTGACAGATGATCAAAGGAAATCTGGAGGTCCCCACCCATTTCTGAATATATTCCATTTCAGCAGTGCTCAGAGTAAATGTCTATTCATGTTATGAAACTTTAAAAAAGATTTTTAAAATGATGCAAATGATAATTTGTGTTTAGAAATATATTTTTTTCTGCATTGTGAATAGGAAAATCTCATCAATGCAACTCAGAGCTTCCTCATACTAAACTGAAATTTGCTTTGTCCAGATCCAAGGTTCTCTTTCAAGTCTCTCCCCACCACCTCATTATTCCTTAACAGCATGGTTTTTTTTTTCTTTGATTCTTACTGGGTATCCATGATTTTGTACCCTTCTTTGCTCCCCCTATAATTCTTTTCTCAGTTGCACCTCATCTACAAACATCTAAGCATCTATTACACTTATATTAGTGATTCATAGATTAGCTTCTCTATCAATTTCTTTGTTTCTGAAGTCATCTAACAGTGTATTCTGATGTCTGCTCTCCTTTGCACTTCATGGCTGCATCATTCTGTGTCTAACAGTGTTTCCATTCTAGCTAAGGTTTTTCCTGTAACTTTTGCTGGTATGGATTGTGTGTTTTAATTTTGTTGTTGACCAAAAACTCTGGACATTTCCACAGTGAGAACGCTGTTTTACATCACTGTCCTCTATTCATCTTCTGTTTTCATGAAACTTCTTTGCCCTTGATAGCTTTGAGACCTTTTTCCTCTCTCACAGATGGCTGAAATTTAAAATTAAGTTTTAAAGATGTTTGGAGGGAGGACAAGTGAATGACAGAAAGATAACACACAAGCTGATCATATAGGTTTCATTTTCCTAAGAAAACAATTTAAAAAATACGACCATTTTGAAAATGACCAAAAAAACCCAAAAAACACATCATGTTTTCACTCAGCCTGAATTAGTATTTTCAATAGAGCTTAAAATATGAAGAAAAAGGTAATCAGATTTCACTGTGAAACTCAAGAAATATGTAAACTATAATATCAATTTAATAGTATTTTATAGGTTTAATATATACATAATTGTAATTTCATTTTGAATTTCCTGTTTCTTTCTCATTCAACTCATCTTAAGGTAGACACCTAACTTATGTTGGATAACTTGCATTCCATAAGTGGTCATTTAGCACTAGTCTGAAGGGACAGCATTTAGTTGCTGAAACATAAGCATCTTGTGTCATTTAATACTCCCATGAGTATCCAAAAAAATTGAGTGGGTGTGACAGATTTTCAAGAAATTCATGAAAGAGCTGCATCTTTCTGGTGCAGGATCTGGAAGCCAGAAATATCTAAAATGACTCCAGCTGTCTATATTAGGTCATCCAAATTCTGCTTCAGGGGTATAACGCAACTTGGGACTCAGATATCAAAACATGTCTTCAGTTCAAGTGTCTACATGTGACAAAAGTGTTTAAACAACTGTTACACTCAACAGCGATCTGGATAGTACAGCCTGTGAAGCCTAGACATAGACACCCAGATTCGCATCTAAATCCTGTCCCATGTGTCACTGACTGCAGTGTAGATGCTTGAACTTTGGTCAGATGAATCTTCGCTCCTTTGTCACCATAACTGATGCGCACTTTATATGGTCTAGGTGAGGTCAGTCTTCCTCTGTGTCTATGCATAGGAAGCTATTTCAAAAGCTGCTTTTTTTGCCCAGCACGAGGGATCCCAGTGCAGCCATCCAGGACCACTAATCTCTGGGAAGCCCGTCTGTCCTCAGATGGCACCCAACAGCCCTTCCTAGTTCCCCCACTATGCCTTGTCATGAAGGGTCCATATCATTTTTCTGTCATCCTTCTCCCAAATCAGCTGTGATAATCACAGAGCTTGTCTGAAGAATTTATTCCCTGTAAGCAATTCCCATATCAATGTATTATGATTACTGAAACATCTCCTTCAAACAGTCTTTCACTATCATGCTTACAACATATTTACCAATGCCTACAAATGTTACATGGAGATGAAGCAATGGATGCTGTTGTACTGTTTCCTTGTGTTCTCCACTCTTCTGTTAACTGTTTCTTGCCTTGTGTCATATAGATAGGAAACGTTTCAGGGCAGGATTAACTTCTTGTCAAGCATTGGTAGGATACTGAATGGTATCACAGTTTAACTGTGGGGCTATACAAATATTACTGAATTATCTTGTTAAAAATATGGATTAAATAAGACATATTCTTGTTATTAGCAAAGATATTGAGAAATCATAGGAATAAAGCTGTTTAACTGTGTGACAGGAGTAGTGGATCATCCCATCTTAGAGATCTAGAAGAGACGGAAGAAGAGAGCAGATGAAGACATCTTTGTAAGTCAAATCATGAAATTATATTCAATGAGAATTATTCCTTACTGCAAGTTGTCTTTTCTCAGAGAAGTCTACAGAAACCACATTTTATCTATAATTGTAATACATTATCTGTTGATCTTTCTATTTTGATGCTCTGTGGTCCCATTACTTTTAAGGCTGCCTAGTGATGACTCTTGCTGGCTTCAGGCTTTCATGTGTAATGCATTTATTAATCAGCTTTGATATTCACTTCCTTCGTAATGTAATGGGTTACTGTCGTATAGAATGTTTTCCACCTTTCCAAAATCTGTGACTTGGCCAACAATCTGCAGTTGATGACTTCATTACATTTCTTTCGTCTGGTACGTGCCTTTTCATCTGGTATCCTGATGACCAGCTAGGCTGTAGTTTGTTTAGTCTCATTGCCTCAGTTAGGATTTACTGCTCCTCTTTCCACGCCTTCTCATTTTAATTAAACAATCATTATTTTTATGTCTTGGGAATGCTTCTGATGCTCTTCAGGAAAAAATGACGTGACTTTTAGTGCAGTATTTATCCCGCAGCTTGTCTAAACATTGATGTTGCGTGAAGTTTTCCCCTTTCTGAGGGATGTTCTACATTTGCAAAGGCAGAGGCTGGTTTAGGTGGTGAAGTGTGAGAGGCCTTCTTTGTCACACAGCTCTCCTCTGATCCAAATTTCTACTTTTCCTGCCCTGTTTGCAATATATTTGGCTGTTCTGTGGCTTATAAACAAGGCATGTTTTCTTAACTACAGATTACAAGCTTTTGCCAAAGCCTGTCTTCTTAAGTGAATCAAAACACTCTGTGGCAAAGTTGCTTTGCAAGTGATAATTCAGCTTGAAAAAGTGAGCAAAGCATGCCTAAAACCATCTTTCACCCTAATGTCCATGTAGAACAGGTGCTCAGGGGTGCAGTTGCATGTATTTGGGTGTGTGAGATCAGCTGTAATGCACAAACGTGCCACTTGGGGATTGTGAGAAAAGATGTGCTAAATGGCTCATGGCCAGAAACAGCATAAATATTGGATTTGGGCCAATAGCATCTGCAGCTGTTATTTTGAAGGACATGGTTAATCTATGAGAGTGGAGGATAAGAGGAAATTTAGAGTTGGTTAAAGGAAACGTCTGACTAGTTTTGAAAGTCGTGGTCACAAGCCACCGAAGCAAGTGTTTGTAGTTGAAATTAAGGAGCCTGATTTTAAGTCAGAGTCTGATCAAAAGTTGGGAGTAGTGTGCTTCTACACTACATATACAGAAAAGACTTTTCAACTTGTATTTGACCTCTTTCTATTACCAGCTTTCCAAGAGCAGGGCATGTCCCTGACTGCTTTTCAGAATCCTTTTACCATAGCTTCTAAGGACTTTTATACCTTTGCATTTGTATTCAATTTTCAAAAAAAATGTGCTTTGTTTTTTATCTTTCTTATATCCCCACCCTATAAACAGTAAGTCTTCTGCAACCCTCAAAAGATCTGATGCATCAAAATGTAATTCAATTAATGCTTTAAAATGATCTACACCAAACAAAATTTAGTAAAAAGCATTTGAAGTACAGTATTACCCCTCTACATTATGGTGGTGTACGTGATTGTTGGATTGCAGCACAATACTCCAGGTGAGAACCGCTTCAGAGGGCCACAAATGTCCCTCTGCTGTCTTTCTCAAACAGAGCATTTTCCTTGTGCTGAAAGGAGATCAGGGAACCTATTTCCATAAGATGTGAAGATATGTTAGGACTTATACACAGCCCTTTAGAAGAGTGTGCCATGAGTGGCAGCTGATCGTGGTGAAGTATGTTCTCATAAATGGCTCTCTAGCTGATGTTGCTAGGTAGACAAGGGTTCAACAAAAGATATGGTCACACCTTTAATTCCTCAGTGCTATCTAGATTTTGAGATTTTTTTGTGTTCAAGTCAACATCATCAAGACTATTTTTTCACTAATAGAACAATTGTATACCTATATACATTCATTTCCACTAGTGACAAAAATATGTATAATACAATGAGCTTTTATTATTTAAATTGACACAGTAGAGTCTCAAAGGGAAAAAAAAATATAATAAGCTTTTGACATCTCCTTGTCATGTTTTTCTGACACAGTTTGAAATATTTATTATTTCTATTTTATGTAGTACATAATTGATACCACTACACTATAAACTCTAAATTTCTGTTCTTCTATTGAAATACAATTTTTCAGCCCCAAACTAATTTTGATGGTGGATTTTTTTTCTTTTCTTTTTTTTTTGCCTTTTTAATTACAAAATGGGGAAAAAAAATTGAAAGAATTAGATTTGTTAAGATAGTTGAGAATATTTGGAAACAAAATACAGTAGTTTATTTACTTTAAATATGAATTATTGGGTTTTGTTTCTATTTTCTGTGTCTGTATCTCCAAGGTAGCCCTCATAACATCCATAATTCACTGGAACATGCTCTTCAGGGTCGTGGTCATGACACAACCCCTATTGGAGTTGAAGAAACATTTGGACAACACTCTCAGACACAGGGTTTGGATATTGGGTGGTCCTGTGGGGAGCCAAGAGTTGGATTCAATGATCCTTGTGGGTCCCTTCCCACAGGCTATTCTCTAATTTCATGATTCTGTGAATTTTATCAAACAAGTTGTTCTACCTACCAAGATTGTTTTAACTCGACTTTCTCTTCACTTTCTCTTCAGTTCTTCCTTAATGGTAAAGAAAAAGGAGAAGACACATTTCCTGTGAATGTCATATGCTGCTTTTTATTCTGTTTGAAGAGGGTAAATACCAACTGCATAAAACCAGTAGTTGTATTACGTCAATTTAGACCGAGAGGAATGAACCATTTCTCAATGTCTTCTGTAATAATGGAAAACATCTGGCTGGGTCACAGCCCATGTACTACTCTAGCATGCAGTGCAAACCAAATGCACCTGCCTCTGTATACAGCTGTTTTAGTTTCTAGCTGGGACAGAAGTTGTCTTTCTTATAGCGTCTAGTATGAGGCTATGTTTTGATTCTAGAACACAAACAAAACTGATAACATACTGATTGTTTATACTTGTATAAAGCGTTGAACAGAGCCAAGAAC
The DNA here is from genome assembly GCA_013396635.1 of Penelope pileata. Lineage (NCBI taxonomy): Eukaryota > Metazoa > Chordata > Aves > Galliformes > Cracidae > Penelope > Penelope pileata. The sequence continues at coordinate 322,187 of WBMW01003630.1, read as the reverse complement.
TTTTCAGTCTCTCAGCTTCTTGTGTTGCTCTGCCAGCAAAGGGATTGGGAGGGGGCACAGGGAGCTGGGAGGGACAGGACCAGGGCAGCTGACCCCAACTGACCAAAGGGATATTGCATACCATACGACATCATTTAAATATAATGGAGGGGAGTTAGCCTGGGAGAGGCTGCTGCTCGGGGACAGGCTCAGCATGAGTTGATGGGTGGTGAGCAATTGCTTTGTGTATCACTTTGTGTATAATTACTGCTATTTCTATTTACTTTCTTTTCTATCTTTTTATCTCAATCCACAAATTCCACTGTATTTTCTCCAAATTCTTTCCCCCATCCCACTGGGGGTGGGGGGAAGTGTGAACAACTGTGTTACTTAGCTATCTACTGGGTCAAACCAGAACAACAGCCAATATAGAAGACAAGAAAGCACTTTAAAGAAAAGCTTCAGATGCAGGCACTTCAGGAAAGGTGGATCACATGGCTTAAAATGTAGCAATTGCTCTTTGGCTGATTGCTAGTTTCCAGAGGGAGTCCACGTGCCCCTGAAAGATGGCAGCTGCACTGCAAGCTCTGGAGAGGGAAACACTTAAAAACTGCTGAGAAAAAATGGAAAAGCAACAGAAAGAATCTGCAGGACACAAAAACAAAGAACGATGTAAAAAAAAAAGACAAGATCTCATATGGTCATTCAATTCCTGACCCATTTTGTACGGCCTGCTCCTAAACGTTTCTAATGATGATTGCACAAGGTCTCATGGATACCACCTCTGCCATTAACAGTTTTCTAATGTCTGATATTCCTTCTAAGCAGATTGGACATAATAGAAAATACAGTAATATATATTAATCCATTATAGTAAGTGTGTTTGCATCTACCGTCAATCTTCATTCCTCTAAACTAAGCAATCCTGATTTCTTCATTCTTTCCCCACAGGTCATATTCTCAAGACCCGATTCTTCTTGTCACTTCATGTCATGTCCAGCAGGCCCATAAACTTCCTGATCACTGTTGTTATTACTTATCATTATTATTATTAGTTTCACAACATAGGACACACAGATGAAGACTCATCACATGAATTTTATTTCCAAGATAAATAAATGATTATTAAAGTCTCATTATGCAAACCAGCAAAGCTAAGTTCAGTTACCTATACATAGGTATCTAGAAACATGTTGACCAGCCTATTTTGGTAGATGATAAATAAGACCATGTCAAATAGAAACTCCTAGCACTACTTTAAGAACAAACCTTCAACCACTGTAAGCTAGTATAAAGCCATAAAAACAATGTTGTAAAACAATTGATTCATAGCAGATGAAGAGCTTGCACAGAACTTTGTCATCAATAGGTTTAGGAAATGTAGATAGGTCACCTGAACTAAATCCCAGATGAAAAGAATTTGAAAGGAGTGTCAAAAATGACAGGGATCTCACCTTTGTTAACAGTGTCCCTCAAACCACTCAAAGAAAGGCTGCATGTCAGCATTTCTATCACCTCCAAATTCTGGATTTAATACTTCAGCTGTTTTAAATTGTTTGGGTTTGAAACTTGAAATATATATGTCAGTACACAGAAGATTTTCTTTAATTTAAAAAATGGTTTAAATCAGTCCTTGAAAGTGGAAGGCACTTTCTTTTTTGCTTAAAGTGGGTTTAAGACTTTCTTCTCATCATATCCTAGATCAATAATAATCTTCTGCTGATAGGTAAACTGTACAGGAAGTGAGCTCTTTACTCCTTTCAAAACTCCTTTCAAGTCTTTGCACTTTCTTCTTGTTAGTGACACTGCAAAAAAAGACAAAAGGCAATCATAATGTACTTGACAGTGCTTGGATAGTTAATAACTGCAGCACTTTTGTGCGTTATTACTGCAACATCTGAGCCTTTAACACCTTCAGATGCAGAATCCATGGTGCTTGGATATCTCCAAGAATGTACAGGGAGTTGTCTAGTGAGATCCTCATCAGTTTGGAGAAGGTTTGGACCCCTTGGTACCCACTTAAGCCATCCAAGGCTTTATTTCTAAAAAAAAAGGGAGCCAGAAAGTAAATCATGGTAGTTGGACCAACTGACGTAGACTGACATATTTTTATAAAGTGTTGCGTACATTTGAATTTCTTCACCAAGAAAACTAATTTGTACACTTTACTTGTACTATCTCATACAGAGTATAGGTGATGAGTAGGTCCACTGAGTGAAGTGGGATCCTTTCTAGATAAAGCTCTTACTTTCCGTTGTGCAAACTGATATCACTATACATCATTGGCAGAAGTTACATGGTTTACAAAGACAAATAGCTGCCCCCAAACATCGGAATTTGCTATTATTTATTATTTATGACCTTATATTTATTATTTATCTCTGTAGCCAAGTGTTTACTGGACATTTTCCCAGAGAAGACAACAGTTTTTGATCTCTGCCCCAAGGAACTTACAAACTGGGCTAAGTCCAGCAATTACTGATTTTGTGCAAGAGGCACTATATAGACTCCAAAGCACTTCAAAAAAGGAGGAAATTGAGGTTAGAAAATGATTAAGCCTTAACTGGCAAATATTTTTTTTTTTAGCTACGGCTGTGTGGATGTATGTGTTGCAAAAAGGTAAAATTATTTCTCCACACATTTGGCAATTAACTCTTCTATGGATTTTTTTTTCCCCCGCTATAGCACGCCTTACCTCTCATTTGAAGAACGAAGCACACTGTGATTGCTAGTATTTCCATAACCAATATACAGCCTTCCTTATTTTAAGCTTCAGAAAACACAAAGTGAGAGAAGCAGAGAAGAGAAGCACCAGACACCTCATTGCAATTCCCTACATAAATATACAGAATCTGTGGTTTCATCTCAACCTTCATTAAGTCACATGTTTGTGGCAGAAATAAACATATTATATAGTATGTGGGCTAACCCTCTAAACAAATGCAGGAATATTCTGAAGTGTGAGAATAAAAATATAGCAATATAGCAAAAACCAGGTGATCTGAAAATACTGTATTATGTTTCATAACTATTGATAGCTCTGTGATTTGTAGAGACTGGGTCTCATTATGCTTACACAGTATAAATGACTACCCATTGCCAAATTGTCAAATGTCATTACAGAAGAAAACAATAATTTCTTCAGTTCTGAATGACAACAAAGGAACATCATTCTGTGTAAGTAAATTGTTTTCTTTAAATAAGGAGGTCACGCACTGCATTCTCTCTCCTTTTTTCATTTTTATTATTCTATCTCAATTAAAAAAAAAAAGGTAAATTCAGCCAAGCTGTTGATTACTATGGATGCAATACTGTAAACAAAGATGTGTGACAGTGTAAAACAAAGGCATGAGTGACACTGCAAAACAGAAAACAGTCACCTCATATGGAGAATTTTTCAAAGAAAAAGGTAAAAGCTGATGGAAATTTGGATTCCTCCATGACAAGGAAATTTGAATATAGTCAACTAGGTGTAATATTGTAATTTGGGAAATGAAATGAGTAAGTATGGCTATAAGCATCAATACAGACAAGATAGAAAATGATGACTGAAGAAACATCAAGCAAATTACAGGAATCTCCCTTGTTTTATAACAGGAATCTTGGCCAGTGAATTCATGAGCAATTTGCTCATCCCTATGCAATGAATATTGATTTGTTACTTTGTTTTATTTAATCTGGCAATAAATTAGTGTGTCTCAAATGACCGGAACTGCCTAGGATCTCACTTATTACTACTGCTTGTTCATGTAAAATTGCTGGTTTAACAAATGGATGAAGGAAGTTTTGTCTCCATTTTATCAATAAGGAAACAACGCACAGAAAGCTGAAATGTGAGTCTATATGTCTTCCAAAGGCCCCAGACAAGCTTATGTAGTTATATTTAACCTAATTTTTATCTAACAAAATACGAAGCACTTTGGTTACTTTTAAATAGCATTTAACTACAGCATAAACCATTTTTTTGCTTTGGTAGAAGTTGCCCATAGAACTTCAGTCATATAAATATCAGATAGCTATTGTAAGCTTATTATCAATGAAGACAGAAAGATAGAAATTAGTATATTCCAAAAGCTACTCAGTTCAGTCCAAATCACCATAAGCTTGTATTTCAGCAATAAAATCATCTAACATCTGTATGCCTTGTTAGGTGTCTCCCCTCCCTGAGGAATTTAAATTATCTTTTCTAAGTAATTTTCTACGTAAACCATCTTTGTGTTTGGTATAAGGTTTCTGACACATTATCTTTCTCCTTATTACATACGTATTTTTGAGGGCTGAATCAAATCTGGAGGAGAAGAATTGTTCTACTGTGCTGCTCTTGCACAGGATGTGCCAGGTGGCCCTACCAAAGGGGCTGTTGTGCCTTTGGCTCCTGTTTTTTCTCATTAAAATGACCTCTGCAGCTTCCAGAAAGGTGAAGGCAAAACTGTTTCAAGAGGTGTATACTGTGAGATAAATAATGCAATACAGAAAAATGCCTGCCCCTTGACTGGTCTTTCTTCAGTGCTTGGATCTCAGAAGTGTAGTCTGAATCTTGTGTGGTTCTGTGTGGAGCCAGGAGTTGGACTCGATGATCCTTTTGGGTCCCTTCTGAGGATATTCTATGATTCTAAGAGGTTTCATAAATTTTACACGTACATGATTTTGTGCCCAGTTCAATCATAGTCTTCTCAAATGTTAAGTATGAGCAGATATTCTAATTTATTTGTTTGATACTGCATTTCTGAAATATCACAAACTATACAACTTCTTTTCTCTGCAGTTCAATTCCTGTTGCTTACTTACATGATCATTTCTTCCTGGCAACTACCAAAGTGTGTCAGGGAAAGTCAAGCTCTCTGTTGACTACTAGTGAAGTCTAGTCAACCAGCTGAGATTTGGACATGTACATGTACATACCTGAAGTCAGGTGAAATTAATTGGATTTAAGTGTTTGGTTCAGTTGCCAAAAGATAAATGTCTAGGGCCTGGAAAGTGTCCCCTGGGGAGGTGTCAGAAATTTTTCTGTTGGCACATATGATACAGAACTTTCTGGTGTGGAAGTTGGAGGTCTTTATCTGGGCATTCCTAGTCCATGTACTTAGAGAGCTAGAAGTGTGATTCCTTTGACCAAATATTAGCTTTTACTTTAGGATGGAAAGACTTATGCTACAAACATTGTTTTTATTGACCAGCTCTCCTCTGAGTGTAAAGGAAGTCAAGAGGGACTTGCAAACAACTACGTTGTGGAAGTCCACATTTATCCAGTCAAATGAATCCCCCTCTTGGCAATTTATACATCAGAATCATGGATATGGAGAAGGAATACTCTTTGTTCGAAACACAGGCTCCCAAAACACAAACCCTATTGTTAAAAAAAAAAAAAAGAGGGGGAAGAATATGTCCATGAGTGTTCTGAGGGTATGGCTCAGTATTTATTTTTAATTCTCTGTCCCATCTTCTCCAAATGTCAGTTGAATTTCTCTGGTTCCTGAATGTGCCCAGGCATCTAATTTTCTACATAGGCATATAATTCTGTGTTAGTCTTGTGAGTGAAAAAAAAACCACATCTGTCTGTGCAGTACAAGGTTTGGCGCCTAAAGGCTGACAATCTGTGCCAACCTGTTCTGTAAAGAGGCTGTTCCTTTCCCCAGAAGTATGAATTCCCTTTTTCTTTTCAACTTCCTCATGGAATGCAAAACATGGATCAAACAGAATTTTAAGATTTCAGTGGACTTCAGTAGATCTTGGTAAGGTAAGGGTAATACGTATACAGGATTCTTCCTGAACAGGGTATGAGTGGAGACTTTGGCACGCATTTGTCTGAATAATGCTTGGTTAACGATTGATTTCTTTTAGAAGATAAAAAGAAAAGCATTTACAGTATAGTGTGCTTGCATTTTTACAATGCCCAAAACAAAGGCAGAGTGGCATCTTTAGATGTTTATGTCCTTTTTTTCTGCAAGAATTCACATAGAGATGGACATGAGCAGCAAACATCCAGATTCCATTTTACAAATCACAGCAGCTAGGCAGACGTGCAGGGTAGCCAGGGTATGTGAGATGTGAGGATAAGAGTGGTATACTGCAGTTTTACAAAGCCCAAAAGCAAGCAGTTCCTGAGTATGGAAACTGGGCCTATCTTCTGTATTTTAAAGTCAGACTATTTATACTGTAACAAAGAAATGTGGTATATTAGCAAGTAACTTTGTGATTTCGTTACTGGAGGGAGACAGAGAGGCACTACATGAACATGAATTATATGCATGTACATACATTATAAAAAATCTGTTCCCATATACATAGATAAACTGTGCTCATATTCTCGAATATCTGTTTTTCAGACAATGCAATTAAAACCCTGATTAGCAAATCTGACCACAATTCCTCTTCCATATATTTTATGGAGGCTGCCTCTAAGCAGGATTGCATTTCAAATAATAAACAGTAACTTTCCACTCTACTAGCTAAAGCACATTAATTTTTACATTATCTATTTTAAGCAAGTGGGCATATGCAATTCACACTTTTCTTAATAGCTTTGGATTTTCTCTAGGAAGTGTTATGCAAAGATTGCTCTGCGACAGATCAGCTGTGTTTATGGTATAAATTAGTGTGAATGTTATGCTAGCTGTTGTAATTATACACCTCTGAAAGAGAAAACTATGTGAAAGAAAATTGAGTACATTATAAGAAATGGGTTTTAACACATGATCCACTTTCATATTGCTAGAAATCCTATTTTTACATCTTTTTTTGGACCAGAGAGCAGGGATCTGGGGGCTTGGTAAAAGTCATGTCTGCTGTTAAAAATACTTTAAGGTACTTATTCTAGAACTGCACTGACCTTATAAATTTATAATGTGACAAATGATACTGATACTAAGAAAGGAATTTTGATTACGTTGATTAACTTCTCCAGGACACTATGGGCCATAGGCCATACTCTGACTTACAGTTTACTCTAGAAGTAAGTTCATTGTCTTCATTGTGATTTCTCAAAAACTAAAGTAATATTCTGTGTCAGTAGCACTCTTCTGTTAGTTGATTGTTTAGATGTTGCTATAATCTAGGACTATGACTTTTGCTCCAGGCTGGGTATATAATAGCTTAAAATCATAAATAACTGCTGAGTATTTGGAGGAGTTTCTTGGAATTGCCAGCATTTAATTCAAAAGGAAAAGGGAAAGGGAAAAGGAGAGGAAAAGGAAAAGGGAAAAGGAGAGGGAAAGGGAAAGGGAGAGGGAGAGGGAAAGGGAAAGGGAAAAGGAAAGAGAAAGGGAAAGGGAAAGGGAAAGTGCAAACCAAATCATTTCACAGAACTACTAAAAGCTGTGGGAAACTGTCATCTGAAGTCCAGGTATTAAATACTGATTTCACTGAAGCTAATGGCAAAATTTCTGTTGGCATTAGGAAAGCTGGAATATCAACCTCCACAGAATAAAAAAGACATTTTGACACTCATTTCTTAGATTAATATGTATTTGAGGAATAATCATTGAGAGATCTGGAAGATTTGCTTTGATTATTTGTTCTTTGTTTGCAGTAATGTGTCCAAGCCATTTTATGAGAGCTTTTGACAGGCTTGAGAGCATATTGCTTTAGCATATACACTGGCTCCTCTCATAGGAGTGCATTTTAGATTAGTTTTAGAGTGAACTAGATGTGCTGAGGGAGAGGGGAATCTGAAGGATACAGTAAAATCCAACACATGCGCAAGCTTATATTCCCCTCAGTATGCCAGGGAATATGAATATTGAGCACCTCTTGCTAAAGACACACCATGGTTTTTATGGGATTGTCTTGAAGGTGGATCAAGAGCAAACTACTTCTTCGCCCAGATATTGACTCAGTTGACTTAGACATAGAATGGAGCAAATTGTAGAGAGGAAGTATGTAGAGATATGTTACATAGACACGGATGTTTTCATGGACAAAGGCCATGGATGAAAATGGTACACCGTCTGCTTTGTGCCTTTACATAAAGTATTTAAACTTGTATCAAGAAACTGCTAATGTTAAAATTCCCTTATGTTTATTGAGCAAGGAAATACTAGAAATCCCCCACCAAATCTAAGGACACTAGAGATTTTCATGGAAGGAAACAATGACCCTTTTGCAAAAAGCAGCTTAAAATTTTTATACCTGATTTGTGGGACATAATGCCAAAAATGTGGATTTATGAAAGTCCTGCAGCAATTCCAATAAATTCATTTTTAGCAATCACAGAATTCACTCTTTGTATTTGCTATTAATCAGTATATACCCATTTGTAACAAAGATGATAAATGATCTATGTTCAGACGGCTGTCTAACAGAGGTCAACTGCTGATCACTCTTAATTAGGTCATGAAGTAGAATGTGTAAGCTATGTGCTCTCCTAGTTCCTGAAAAATCATCATGTTTACTAAGTGAATGTGATGAATACTAGCGCTATTGAAGAAGACTTTGTCTATCTGTGTTTTGATAGCTGCAGCTAGTAGAGATGCTGGAAACCGAGGGAGGCAGAGACAAATTATATAATATAGTGATACAGTTTGCAGAAAATGGAGTTGAGCAAGCTGTAAGATCAGATTTGAGCACGAGGTAGAAAAGACTGGGATGTGTACACCTTTTGCCTAGGATTGTCCTGATATTTTTATTTGCTGCTGAGAAAAACTGAGAAAAGCTAGTTAATACTGTAGTGTTGGCATTACTTAAAGCAAATAGTGTACTGCTGGTAGGGGGCTTTACTTGGCTTTGATTATCTTCCTTTTATTTTCTTCTTTTTATTTTCTTCTTTTTATTATCCTTTTTAAAATATATACCCTCCCCTCCCCTCTCCTCTTTTTTCCTGAAGCCTTATAAGGTACCAGGAAACCTGCTGAAGATGAACAGATAAGCTTCTCTTGCAAGTCACAGGATATCATAGAATGGCTTAGGTTGCAAGGGACCTTAAAGATCATCTGGTTCCAACTCCCCTGGAGTGGGCAGGGTTGCCATCCACCAGATCGGACTGCCCAGGGGCCATCCAACCTGGCCTTGAACACCTCAAGGGATGGGACATCAACAACTTCTGTGGGCAATCTGTGCCAGGGCCTCACCACTCTCTGAATTTCTACCTAACATTTAACCTAAATCTACCCTTTTAGTTTAAAACCATTCCCCATTGTTCTTTCGCTATCAGACCATGTCAGTCTCCCTCTTGTTTATAAGCTCCCCTCAAGTACTGGAAGGGTGCAATGAGGTCTCCCCAGAGCCTTCTCTTCTACAAGTTAAACAAACTCAGCTCCCTCAACCTTTCCGCATAGGAGAGTCGCTCCAGCCCTCTGATCATCTTCATGGCCCTCCTCTGGACCCATTCCAACAGTTCCACCTCTTTCCTGTACTGGGGGTCCCAGGCCCCTGTAAAGATTGCATGTAAGTAGGGATACTAAGACGTCTTCAGCAAGTCTGACTTTATGTCATCCAGCATGTTTTAATAGTAATGGAAGGTTTTTTTCCAGGTAAGTACTTTCATCTTTCGACTGTATATAGAACTGTCATTCACATGGTTGGACAAATCTCTAATGCCACGAACCACAGTTGATTTCAGTTTCTACTCTGCGTTTTTCTTACTTCAATTCCTGAGTAGAATTCTTATATATTTCTTCAGACAGGATATCACTTGCTTTTTCTTTAACGTTATGAATGAACAAGTTTTTATTTCACTCTCCATCCTCTAGTCTTATTTTGGAATGTTTTATAACTTACAAAGAAATACTGAGAAATAGAAATTCATACACAAAGATTATAAATATCTGATACCTCAGCTGAAAAGACATAAAACACCTGATGGGTGCAGTTATTTAGGATATTATAGTGAAATATATTTTTGTTTGTTTGCTTTAAATATATTAAATACATCAAAAACAGCTTAAGTAAAAATGAAGACATTTGTATAAAAAAATGGGGTTTATTTTAATTTGGTTGATGTTTTTTGAAGAGGGAGATTTCAACAAAAATCATTTGAAGAGACTGTATTTTCATGCAGTTTTTACAGAGGAAAATAAATGTTCTAACCTTTCTTTAGGAGGTATATTCTGCAAAGGTAGTCATTTAGGAAGACACAGGAAGACATAACAGGTGACATGGCCCATGATTCACATGAAAATGAAAATAAAGGAAAAAAGAAGACTTTCAGGAATTCATAGGTGCAGCTAGTACTTGGGCTGCCATGTTGGTATGTTTGGTAGCCATATGCCACATTTTCAAAAAAGTTACTGTTTGAAAAATATTAATTAAAAACAAGTATCCTTGAGTATTCAAAGATACCAAAAATGTATTTTGTGGGTAAAGAAGTCTGATATCTCAAAAATGCAACCTGGCAAAATATCTTGGCTGTCAATGAGAGACTGTTCTTTATTGAGGACAAAAGTAGTTGTAGTCCTGTGGTTACAGCCCAGGTCTAGGTAGCAGAAGACACAGGCTTGCAGTTCAGATCTGCAGAACATCTGCAGTATTTTGTGCTGCTCGCCTTTGTGCTTCTGACAACCATTGCTCCAGTGCACCAGCTGTCACTTGCTGATAGTCTGATGCATTTTTTGCATTATTAGGAGCTAAATGCTAAATGTCATGATTCTAGAGTTGCTATTATAGCTGTGTCACAGACCTATACCCCACAAATAATGCAATCCTCAAATGTGAGCTTTTAGAAACTGAGGTCATTTAAGAAAGCTACATTTTATGGGGATTTGTTGTTGTTCTATTCCCAGTGAGAGGCTGTTGGAATGAAGCATATTTCCTTCCAGAGAAATCCTACCAAAGCAAAATTACAGTATGGCTCACTTTTAAATTTCACAGCAAAGTAGCACTTAAGGCTTATTGCAGTGCATTAGATTTAAAACCAATTAAGTACAATGCTAAATCAGTGTAAACCACATTTCTGAATTTATCTAAAACATAATGAATAACATCTGCATCTGCAAAGAAAAGATTTATACTGAGAAACAAAACAAAATGTGTTGACAATTTGAGCAGTTTTCATTGCCTTATGTCATATATCTTCATTATTTGGTAAAGCTTTACTATAATCCTTCATTGTTACAACAGTAAAAGGGAAAAAAAAACCACCCAAATCACATTTAAGTAGATTCTTTCTCATTTCATTTCCTCTTCTCAGCAAAGGTACATCTTATTTACCTGAGGAACTTATCAGTTTGAAATCTATTCAATATTTGAGAAGGATCACCTTTCTTGAAGAGTGTCGGAGGAGCAAGGATAATCTTCTGACCTCTGAAGGACGTTTCTAGTACTGCCATCTCCAGAAAGCCAATTTCAGTAAGACTGCTTCATTTATGTTCCGAGATGACAACAGGCAGAAAATTTGACAAAAGGAAACAGAAGGCTCCAGTGCTCTTTAAGAGACCAAACACCACCTCAACAGAGCTGAAATTCCTCAGTGAGTGTGCCTGAAGTGTGACTTTAAATAACTTATGTTTTGCAGAAATCTATTTTGTGGGGTCTACTGTTAAAACTTGTTTTCTTTTAATCTCCACTCTTAAAAGAAGGTAGGAATAATATTCTGTTTCTAAAGTTCGGCTTGTAAAGCTGTTATCTTTATGGGGCTCCTAATTATGGACATGTACAGCACTTAAATCAATAGAAAGGTAGCTTAGTCTGAGCTCTGTGATGCAGGAGTAATTATTTCATGTTTGTGTCTGTTTTATGAATGTCCTACTGACAATGCTACAGACTGCCCTATTTATTAATAATCATAGAATCATAGAATCATAGAATGGCCTGGGTTGGAAGGGACTCCAAGGATCATCAGGTTCCACCCCTCCTGCCACAGGCAGGACTGCCAACCTTCAGATCCGGTACTAGATCAGGTTGCCCAGGACCCCATCCAACCTCGCCTTGAACACCTCCAGGGATGGGGCATCCACATATGCACATATAATAATGCACAACAAAACAGCAAAAGCTTCCACTGCTGCGGTTTTCAGCTTATTGGCAGCAACATACTTCTTTGAGTGAAACAACTTTATTCTCATTTGGTTTTCATTTGTCTTTTATGATGGAGAGCATAGAAGAAGAGCTGTTTTTAATGATATTTTCTGTAAGACAAAAATACTGTTCACAGAGGTTACTATAAGAAGATATTCACAGAGGTATCTCTACTTCTGTGTTCATGAAACAGGGTCATAAGTACCAATCTCAGAGAGTCTTTCAGTGTATTGTTTTCCTTATTTATTTTCCAAGATGGGTCTTGTTCCCATTAATATGGGCATGTAATCCTCTTATGTTTCTAGAAAATTCTGTGCATGCTGATGATGATTGGGTTGCACCAAGATTGACCAAAACTGATGTGAAATTTTATTGTAAAGCTGAAATCCTCTATCCTCTGTACTCTTAACACCTAGAGTTTCTGTTCTTCAGGACTGGGATGTAGCTCAAACTGCATAGCAGGAGTTTGTGTTTTCTTGGCATGAAACAGAGGATGGAATGCCAACAGTGAGTTCATTTAACAGTCTATTCTTCCTGGATGGCATTCTGCACCGAAAATGCCTGGAAAAGAGATTATGGCTCACCCAAAACTCGAGGAGGGGGAATAGGAGGAATGAATATGCTGAAGATGGGGAAGAGTAAAAAAATAAATAAAACCCTTAATCAAAACAATGGAAGCAGTAAAAATGGTAAACAAAAAACAGTGTTTTATCTACCGTAAGGTAATGATGCTACTGCTGCAAAGGAAAATTCTATTCTGCTCCTGAGAGATGACATGTGGGTCTTTCACAACATGTATTTGCAACACACAATGTAGCACTGGGCAGAAACAACTATCTTTTCTAGAAAAGTCTTTTATGCTATCTTTGGATGCTGCACTGGGGGAATAGTTTGCAGCTTTCAGGGCCAAAGCCAGTACTTCTGTCCTGTGTCACATTGTGCTGCACAGATGTAACAGCTTGTTTGAAGTTATCCAGGTTGGAAATGAATGGGGCAATACAATCTTCCTACACCAAGCCAGTATGGACCAGTTGTGGACCTGTCTGAATGAAGAAAGCCAAATCTATATCAGTATAACAGGTTGCCTGCAGAAGTTGTGGATTTCTGACCCCTGGAAGTGTTTCAAGGTCAGATTGCATGGGGCTTTGAGCATCTTGGTCTAGTGGGAGGTGTCCCTTCCTATGGCAGGAGGGATGGTTGTTAAGGTCCCTTCCAACTCAAAACATTTTATGATTCTATGATTCTACACCTCTTGTTCTCATACATCTCAGGAACTCACTGATGTTAAGGAGTATCTCCCAGAGAATACTGAGAAAATCTACCTTATCTTGCTAGTGAGGACAATGAGGCAAATAAGGTTTTATAATAAATGCTAACAATCTTGTCTATCTGGGAAGTGATATTCTTTTGCAAATTTTTTGAGTGCCACAGCTGAAGTGTGAACACTGCAACTTCAATCACAGTCTGCAGATTCATTCACACCAGAGCATCCAAAACATCTTCCTGAGACTAGTAGATGTGATAAGAGATCTCTAGGATACCTGTATCCTTCTGGACTTACAGCTGAGAGTCAGGAATGATGTTTCATGGCACCTCAAATTGAACTGAATGCATTTCAGCAAATGGATTCTGTCTACAGTGTCTTGATTACTCATCTTGACTCAGATAACCGTCAGAGGAAATGAAGAAAAATGGGCAAACGAAACTCAGTAAGCCAAATAGAAACATTTATCAATGAAACTTTGTGGTGGGTTTCCCCACAGGACACTGCTGTGGGAAGAAAACCAGTCTCCCTTTCAAAGAAACTGCCTTGTTAACCTTGTCATGTACCTTTGTGCTTTTTGCTGTGGAACTTCATTTGCAAAGATGTCTAAAGGACATTTATGAAAAGACACTTGGTGCATATTCTCTGCAAAAGTGAAGTTAGGCCATTGGCCAAAATTTTTTTTTTCTTTCTGTATCCCAAAGGGTCTCCTTTGTCCTGTGAACAGGCCTGTCTCTCTACTAATCCATCCTAAGCCTTATTAGGGACACTGATTCTTTGCTGGGTTTGAATGAGGAGGAGGAATTTTCTTTTGCTAGTAACATTTTTTTTTTTTTTAAATGACACTGTGCTTTATACCACCGAGGCTTAAGAATAGCTTCACTTTACCAATATCCGGCAAATGCTACTACGGCAATTTGCTACCACAGAACTGAGCAGCTGGAAGGTATTGAAGTCTTGATAAAAGATTACTATTTGTGTTAATTTTCTCTCCCTTGTTTTCATTTTTGGCCAGCCAAACATGGTATCGTGCCATTTTTAATGGGCATGTTACCTGAAGCTGTTGCAAAAGTCCATGCCAAGTTCATCCCAATGAATTGAGGAGTAATGTAGCTTTAATTTTAACTTCCATTATATCCAGGAAGATTAATTGTCGGGGGTAAATCCTGGTGTGGGGCCAAAAGGGAGTTATAAATCATTCAGTTAGATGATCAGGTAATTTTCAGGCTCCTGTGGGTTTCAGAAAATGGACAAGAATAGTTTAAGCCTGTCTTTTTCAGAAAGAACCAGTAGCTTGTGATAAATTAGAATCTGTCTTTTTCCTCCTCTTCAGTGATCTTCCTGGATGTGGGTGAAATGTCCACTACTGCTAATTTAATTGCAAGTAGAACCCTCTACTGCCTGAAACTAATTCACATTTTTCAATAGTACATAATGGCAATACTGAAAGTGTCTCCTAGCTATCAGGTCATTTTATTTTAAGTCAATGACAATGGAACTATTATGTTCCAACTGATGAGAATTTAATTTTTTTAAGTATGGAAGAGAATTTATTAGCAGTAATACGTTAGTACTACTATGGCCCTCAGCTCAGAGGTTTTACATATGCATAGGACAATTTTCCCTAATCTAAGCAAATCTAAATTAATATAGGTAGATGTGTAAATATGGACTTCACTTTGCTTTCACTCAGACAAGTTTTAATTTGAAGGCGCTTACTTGACCTAAAGCTGAGTAATTTAGTAAAGAATCATGTCTCATATCTTCTATCTAATCTCAATTTTCCATGAACATGATCATGATTCTAGGCTTATTGATGATTGTGGAATGTAGCTACTTGCTTTATGGAAGTGAAGTGTCCTCCTCACAAAGGTATGCGTCTGTGTCAGCTGCTAAACAATAGTATCACAGTGCCTCCATGAAGGTGTTATAATTAAAGTGTCAAGAACTCTCATTTCCCTTCACTTAAACAGATATAAATTAGAACCCCAAAATGTCTGTGAAAGTTGAAATGGGAGCTGTACTCAGTTCTTTTGGCTGCTCCTTCCTCCTCACATGCTGCCCTGCTCCAGCGGGGCCATGCCCCGGGCTGCAGCCCTTCAGGAACACCCTGCTCCCACATGGCCCCCACGGCCACAGCTCCTTCAGGAAATATCCCCCTGCTGCGGCATGGGCCCTCCCCAGGCTGCAGGGTGGAGATCTGCTCCAGGTGGGCTCTGCGGGGCTGCAGGGCAATCTCTGCTGTGGGCCTGGAGTCCCTCCTGTCCTCCTCCTGTCACCAAAATCGAGAAATCAACTTTCCAACACCAATTTGGTAATTAGAAAGCAGGCATTATTTATTTTGATGTCAGGAGTACTGGGTGTCACTATACCACAAGATACACAACTTACCCTATAGAACATACACCCTTATATACATACTAAAATATGCATAAATACTACATTTCCCAGAATTCAAATACATATGCAAGACTATGCCAGGAACTAATGAATACATGCTACTGTCCTCTCCGCATGCGTGTAAGTCAGCTCAGGCGTCTTCTGGTGGCTGTTTGGGTAATGTTCTTCACTACAACTGTGTTTATCAATGTGTCTCTTCGGTGAATCTTACTTCGTTGTCATGGCTGCTATCTGCCACCTCCCTTTGGTCACCTCAAACCAGTCTTTGTTCTTTTGTGTAACAATTGGCAAGATCAGCACTACCTTACACAACTTCAACAAATTCATTATCTTCAGGAACCTTCCCTCACTAGAACAGTTAGATATGGCCACACTAGAAAGACACACTTTCTACTAAATATGCACATCATTCCTCCTCGGGCCTGGGGCCCCTCTGCTGCTTCTCTCCATCTTGGGGCCTCCTCCTTGGCCTGCGCCTGCTGTGCCCTTGATGGAATCTGTTTTCCCCACAGTACTGCCAGGTTGGCTGCTGAGATCAGCTGTGCCCTGCGGTGGGGCCTGAAGCCTGCTGGAACCAGCCATGTCCACCACGAGGCAGTCCCAGCCTCCACCCACAGAGGCTCTGCAGCCCCCTGGGCATGGATACATAATACACCACGCAATATCAATTTGCTGTGGTGATGTGACCTCTAAATTGTGTCATAAAAGGAAAGATATTGTCCGTTTCAATGGCTTTAAACCCTAAGAGGAATCATGTGGCCCTATCCTAATACCAGGATGTAGTCTCCTTTCATTGCGTTCTTAACCCTCTGCCTCCTTGTGTCTTGGCTACTTGTGTGCTCAAAGATCTCTTCAACAGCTTTACAGAAATTTCCCCTAGAGCTTCCAGCTCTGGGGTCTTCTCCTGATTTGATATGATATTGTGAATCCTATTTTGGGTTGTCTTCTCTTAAGAGACTGAGCAGTAATAAAAAGAATTAAAGGACCTATGCACATATACGTTTATATGTTCCTATTTAACTAATCTTATACAACTTACGCACAGGCATACACTTATGGATATGAATATTTCACTATATTCTTTTCACCTCTGAAAGAAATTTATTTTTTTCAAGTATTGAAAAACAGATTCTATTGGAACTACTTTTCTTGAAAATGAACTTGAGAGAGGCTACTAAGAAATATCTGTCGCTGTTTTGTGTGTCAATGATAGATGAATGATGCAGAATTGGGGTCACTTTCTGATATCATTTACTCTCCACTGAAGCTAGGGGTTGCTTTGGCAAAAATAAGGTCAGAATCTGTGTCTGAATCCTGTAGGCAAGGAATATTTTATCCTTTTCAAAGATACTTTTGAAACTATAATGTTATGTCTACTTAGTAAATAAAAGAAAAAGTTCTTTATTCTATGTTGTCACTCCTGTCTTTCACATGATAGCTATTTAAAAGGGAGAAATGAGGACAAATAACACTGTCTTGCCAGGCTGCATTCATAATATTTTCTTTTCTGGTTATACAATGGATTTTAAAAAGCAGCATTTTCATTCTGATGCAAAAAGCAGAAAAATTACTTAGTGATCTTTCTAGGTATTTCAACGTTTAAATTTTGGAACATTGACAAGATACATGAAAATGAGACACTAATTTCCACAGAAGTTGTCAATTTGAAAAATAAATTGTATGATGCAGTCTAAGCTTCTATCCTTCAGTTTTGTTTAAACGATTTGATTTAGAAAGCCATAGACTTTAATATAAAATATCTAATTATTTATTTATGGAGGATAATACTTTTGACAATTAGGAACAGGTAATCCGAAATAGTTAGGCTCTCTTTGCTCCAAATAGTCCTGATATGTTTAAATGTCTTCTCAGTTATAAATAGATATGCTCTCTATCTATAGATATGCAATTCCCCCAGCGTCGGGACTCCAAAAATTATTGGCCTTGGAATTAAAGGCCAACGTTCCATGCTTATTTGATAGCAAGTTTTTCTTTTTCTTTTTGCCTTTGCCAATGATTTCCTTTTTCAGTCACCTAATCTTTGCACCTTTAAAATATAAAGTTAACACCATATCTCTAATCAAGCTGTCAAATGGACATTTTCTGGAGGGAGCTGGTGAGCTTCATATTCACACATAAGGCCCTCTACGGACAAGTTATCCTTTTTTCTTAATACTTATGCTTCCTTCAGTCCTTACATACTTACTTACTTACTTACATACTTCGCACATAATCATTTGGGGAAAGAATATGTGGAGTTGTCACTTGTACTTCATCTCACAGCTACCAAGAACAGATTTCCTTTCTTTTTGAAATAAACCAGATGGAAATAATTTTGTTAAAAGTAATTGACCCCTTATCCACAATGAGAAGCTGTGATCAGAACAAAGCATGCATAGGAAGCAAAGACTTAGAGGACTTTTGATCTTTTCCTTGTCAAGGAACACAATAGAACAGGAGTGCTTTTATAGCAAAGGAAAACAATTGTTTCAATACACTGGACAATGATACTATTCCCCGAGTCCATGATCCATAGGCCGAGAGTTCAATTGCTTCTTCTTTTATCATGTTGGTACTCCAACTCCAAGCATGATCATAATTTCTCAGACTTCTTTTATTTTATTTTCTTTCATTTCCAATCCTTAAAAAGCACCTAAGCACTTAAAAGTACATTTTTGTTTTGAGCTTATCAGTTATAGAACTAAAAGTCTATGGAACATTTTGTGCTGTGTGTTCCTTCACAGGTATGTTTTTCAAAACACTTTTTTTTCAGCCATCAAAAAGAAAAAGGAGACTATACTGTTACTACTTGAATGTTTTCTTCTTTCCATGTGCATAAATATGTTAAGCTTTTATGTATGGACCACCATCTACTGTCAGTCATCCATGAGTAACACACTGACAAAGATGGAGTAGGTGTTAAATCTTGAGACCTCCTCTTAAGAATAATGCTCTGAATTACTCCAATGAAATATGCTGCATAAAGCTTCACATTTACTTTCAAAAGTTTATTGTATTCTAAAGAACAGTGAAACAGGTAAAAATAACCAAGTCAAGGGTTTCACTCAGATCCTTTGAATGGCTCAATTTACATGATAGATAT
Organism: Penelope pileata; assembly: GCA_013396635.1. Classification (NCBI taxonomy): domain Eukaryota; kingdom Metazoa; phylum Chordata; class Aves; order Galliformes; family Cracidae; genus Penelope; species Penelope pileata. The sequence continues at coordinate 303,492 of WBMW01003630.1, read as the reverse complement.
GTCACAAAGACTTGGTACAAACTTGCTGTGTATGTGCTTAATTGTGTCAATTGGATGGTATTAGCTTAGCCTTATCTTTGCTACATTTATTTATTTTTTCCTGGTTTACTTCAGAGTCAGTCTTGGGCCAAGGTTGGCTGTTTTTCTAAGAATATGTTGCAAATAACACAAGTGGGAGAAATCACATTACTTCCAGCAAACAGCGGTCTAGGAATACAAATGTGACAAAATGCATAGAGATAGAATAAAAAATTTAGAGCTCCCTGTTTGGGATATCATTCTTTGGATTGATTTATATGTTCATAATCCAGTTTGGAGTTGGATGAAGTATGTCATGTGTCTAATAGGAGAAGATATCATGTGAAAGCTTTTTAAAGGGATTAAAATGATACACTATAATGCTAGGAATTGCCACAAGCCTAACTCATATTTTCAAGCATTATAATTTCACAGACAAGTACATACTTCCATGTGAGTGAAGGGAGTTAGCCCTTATCCTGCTTAGGAAGCTCTGGTACATGTCTAGGGCATCATCTTTCTGAGTCATGTCAGGCCAGAAATGGTTCATATGCAATAGTACATGAACCTATTGAAAAGTCCAGATTTTCAAAAGCAAAGAAGCACTATATGAACATTCTTGACATTTAAAAGGAACATGATCGTTTGGGTACTTCGGCTTTATTACTTTTACCATGCATTCTCTCAAACTTGTATTGATGCTTGTGCTCATTTGGCCGTAGCCAAATGTACATCAAGAGGAGAGTTAAATATGGGAACGATACTTCGTTTTCTTGCAAGTATTTGCTTTGATATGCTGCTTAGAGTTTTCTTCGTGGGCGGCTTTTAATGCTTCAGTGATGATGTTTACATCATTTTCTTAGGAAAACCAACAAACAGAACAGATTTTTTTTTTATTTGATCCCACCCTTCATCCTTAATTAACTCTACTTTCTCATTAGTAAGAACATACTTTTAAGCTATCCTCTTACCACTGCTTCTTAGCTCTCAGTTATCCTCTTTCCGAACATTTAGTCCTACATTTAAAAATGAGAAGTTAAAAAAAATTATTGGACTTCATGAGCAATCTGTGCTTTTTAAAAATCCTTATTTTTCACATGATATTATGTGTCATAGGTGCTCTAAGATTAAGCAGACGAATTCAAATTATTATGATTCTGGCTTCAATTATAATTTTTTTTTTAGTTCCATTCCACAAGTATCTGTGTATAGTGCTGACTTAATTACTTATTTTCATCCTAAACTCCTTCTAATTTGTCTAGTATATATATTTTTTTTCTCTCAGAAAAGATAGATTCAAGTACAGAGGAAAGAGGGTACATGAGCTACTGCTAATGTTCCCCTTCACTGTGGTTTAGAAGCTTAGGTCGCTCATAGTTGCCCGCAACAGGCTACTGTATAACGTGTTAGTGACCATTCTGTATATAGACTAAGAGGTATAAACAGATTTAAAAATACCTAATAGAGCCTGCGCATACACAGTGATTTTGGACTTGGTTCATCACAAAGGGCAGGAGGACGTAATTGTATATGCCAACAGTAGAACTGAGCAGGCTACTTCCTGGGCACTTTCTCTAAGCAAGATCAATATCTCCCTTCACCTGCCTTTCTCACCAAGGAAGAACAATTTGCAATCTTTCTCATCTCTGCTGATCTATTCTCACTATTCATCTATGTTCTGTGGTGGAATCTGAACTCCATTCTGATTCTGATGATTAATCATGAGAAGGGAGAGTTTCAACATTGAGTTTTGAGGATGTGCCCGTGGCTTCAATTAAGACCCTGCCAAGCTCTGACTTAAGAATTAGCTGTACAATATCAGTGTCTGTGAGCTGTGGTTAGTTCTCTTTATTTTTTCCACTATATTTGCTGTGATTAAGTAAAAGACAGGGCTGATTAAACAATAACTGCTTTGTGTTACAGGTTTATGTAGAACTGAGAGAAAATGCACTGAAGTACATTTGTCTAAAACAAAAGTAAGAAATTAAGGTGCTAATCACAAATCACATTTGTGATCTGTAGAGCATCTTTCTTGGGTTTTGGTTGTGACTTCAGAAGTTGACTTCAGAAGTATGGTCTTCCACAGGTCTTTGCCAGCATCCTGCAGAAGGCTGAGATATACCAAGTATCTTAAAATGTCACTAGGTTTATCCTCTTCAATCAGTCTTAAGAGTTGCCACAGCTTACTTTTAAATATCAGTTTAAGATGGGAGCCAGATTAATAAAAGTCATTCTGAGTACTCAACTACATTCACATTTAGATATATTAAACTAAAATCATAACATAGCCAATATATGTTTATTGTTTTTACTTTCTTTGAACTGTTTATTTTTGTAAGAGCTTTTGCAACATACACAACACTCCAGATTATTGTAATGTCTTATATATGAGAATTAGAAATACGAGACCTCATCAATTCTTTCCTGTAGAAGTACTCTTTAAGTAAAACTTCTGATGCAAAGGACAAAAGAATAAGGAAGAGAGAGTTGCTTTTTCCAGAAAAAAAACAAAAAACACAAAAAATGCTTTAAATAACATTTCTGCTTTTTGTTCTTGAAAACTAAGACCTTCTGATTTAAAGATGACTTTTTACTTGTTTGTTAAAGGAAATCCACAACAAACAGATTACCTTTTTTATCTACTGTATTTGATGTTTTTATTATCTTCAAATATAGTTTTTAAAAGCAATACGACTGAAATTTTCTGTGAATAGCCTGACAGGTTTTGTCAATGAGATTAAATAACAACCTGGTGCAATGACTGATCTTTTGAATTGTTGCTTATGAAATTTAAATTTAAGTAATCTTATTCTAGGTAGTTTATTTGCCTATTTCAGTCATGAACATACGACTGGGAAACAAACTCCGTAGTTTGTTGAGTTTCTCCTTGTTTCCCAGGGCAGTATGAACTATACAAGTACTGTTCCTGACAGATGTCTAACTTGTTCTTTTAGATGTCTCAGGGGAACTCCATAACATCCCCAGGCAATCTGTTTCAGCATTTTACACTTCCTATTAAAAGCTTCCTTTCTTGATGCCTTTCCTGAATCATTCTTTCTTCAATTTAACCTCGCTATTTTTTTTTTTTTTAATTCACCATGGACAGAGAAATCAGGATTTTTATTCATTTTCTAGCAATGTCTCTGTAGCAATGGACATTTACTTTCTCTGGAGCTTAAGCAGCTCCAGTCATTTCAGCTTTTTGCAAATGTAAATATTTAATAGTTCCCTGGAAACTCCTGCACTCTTCTAACTTGAAGAATGGGCCCCAAAACTGGGAAATCTACTTCAGCTGAGAGCTAAGGACATGTCATCAGTGGGAGAATATCAGTCTCCACCCCTTCCGTGGTTACATTTTTGGTTCATTATGTCAGTCATGGTGACTTTGATGGAATGTTTTGCTTGCTGTTCTTTGGCATTCACTCTGTGAACCTATAGTTATCAGATGTCTAGGAACCTTACCTTGTCTTGCAACAAACTATAATAATGACTAAGGAGTTACACGTTGTATCTTTACATTGCTATTATTTAGATTGCATGCAGCCACGTCATTCGGTTTTGGGGAAATCCATTCAATTTTCAAATACTAGCAAAGTTTTTTGTTCCATCCTTGACATTTTATCTTTGTAATGTTGATGAAACAGAGCTCCAAATGTAATCTTGTTGTGCTCAGAACTGTAGAAAAAGTTATATTCTTTCTTTGCTGCCCTGCACGTGCAGAAAAAGTTGTATAACATCCATCTTATCTTTTTAATAATTGTATTTTAAATTATGGTTATTTGTCAAATACTCTTAAACTTGTAGCTGTAGATCTATAAGTATCATGACCTGTCTCAATTGGAAAGGGCTGATGTAATTAGAAAAGGGCCTATATCAATCATTGAGATAATGGGTCCTCTCTCTCTCTTCTTCTTCTTTCCCTCTCTTAATCATCAATTACCCTGACTATTTTAGACAAAGTATCAGACAAACTTACTTTCTTTTAGCTACAATACTGCCATTGCTATTAATGGAATTATAAATTTTCTGCTTGATGAAAGGTTCCTAGGGACATTGTTTTGCAGCTACAAATTAAGGAAGTGTAATTCATGTAATCACACAGAATTATCAATGGATTAAATAGATGTGGTAAAAGTTGATGTGTCTGGTGTGGAGTGATTTTTCTGGCATTGGCTATGTGAAATGTGAGGATTTCCTTTTAGTCTCACTCTAAAGGAGGAATACTTACTTGTCAAAATGCAAATTTGGGTTTAGAATAATCCTTATTATTTTTATTATTGTTATTCTAAAAATCCTTCTAAAGATATCGAAAACATCAGGCCTAGAAAGGTACGGGATACCTCCTACATCTGAGCTATCTGAGTTGCCAAAAATAACTCTTTCAGTAACATTTTTCAGAAATTGGTACTTACATATTGAATCAACATGGAAGTATAATAAAAATACCTTTTCTGCATCAAGGCAAGAAATTCTCTTCACTCAATGCAGCCCAGGCAAGCCAAAAGGTTGGACACCCATGCCCTAGGAGTGTGACTGTCCTACAGCTGCATCAGTTTTCAAGGGTCGTTTACTTACTGTTGAAGCAATGCTCAACTTGACTGCTGTTCCAGTCTTCCAAAAATGTTATGCACTGGTGACAAACTTTCTAGATATTCAGAGAAATGCAAAAGATAAAAAATTGCTTGCAGCAGAAAACTTTTGCTATTTGACATTTCAGCTTTACCAGGCAAATATTGCTTATCTCTTCCTGATAATGAGCACATTTACTATCAATCTGCACAAAGGGCACCTTAAAAAACATACTGAAAATATGTCAGATGTTTAAAGTTTGTAGCTTGGTCTATTGACTTTATATCAACTGGATGCATTAAATTTTTTTCACTGGTTTGGTGCTGCTGTTGGTAAATAGATTAATACAACATTATGTTTATTTTGTTACTTCTAAATGTTAACTTTATTCATATGACATAATTATCTTCAAATGGAATTCAAAACTGATAAAGACTTGAAAGTCTCCCTTTGTTAAAATTTTTGTATGTATGTATCTGTAAATGTCTGCATATATTTCTGCAGTATCTGCTGCCATTTAATAGGCTTTGAGAAAATCTAGCTCATTGCAATTAACAGAAATAAAGCCAAGGGGAAGTATTTGGTTATCTCAATCTAGTTCATACTGATGTTTTTCACTGAACATGACATTAACAGCAGCTTCTCAGGCTTAGAGCACATCTGGAGTTTGGATTTATTTAACAATGAATCTGAATTCCCTAACTAGTCTTCACTGTACAAACAGGGATAGTGGAAACCTTTGATTTTGAACATCCTCACAGGCTTCATTGTTTCTGAGACTGGTGAGAAGCAGAGTCAGCTGTGACCTGAAGATCTTGAAGGTAGATGACATCTGCCTGCTGAACTTATTCACTTCCTGCCGAAAAAGGGTTTTTCTGAGAAATTCCAGCTTGTCTTTTTGTTCACTCCCAGCTCACAGAGTGTTCTTGCCTGTATTTTTGCAATGGTTTATTAATGCACTCTGACTTTGGCTGTTGGAGTGTTTTAATGTTCCTTGATGTGAGTGATGCTTTTGACACTTTTGATTATAATAACATCCTACTGTGTTGTCACTGTGTTCCATGCTGTCAAGGTTAACTGAAAGACTGAAACTGTTTTAAACAGTGAGCTCTGTGGACAATAAAATTTTGCAAGACCCTGTTTCCTCTGGTTTGGGTTTACTATGTGTCTAATAATTCTTTCCTAATAATAAAAGAGTTCTTATTCTCAGATGGGTTAACAGAAGTGTGGAACAAAGCTGAGGTGCAGCTAAGACGTTTCTCGGGAAAAGTGTCAGTTGGGTCTCCTCTGCACAGCGGTTTATTTTTGCTGGATGTGTAGGGACATGGTATCTTAGGGGACTTTTATCACAGAATCATAAAATAGCATGCATTCAGAGCAACTTTAAAAACCTAGTTCTAACTACCTTGCTGTGGGCTGGGTTGCCAGCCACTGGATCAGGCTGCCCAGGGCCCCATCCAGCCTGGCCTTGAACGCCTCCAGGGATGGGTTATCTACAGCTTCTCTGGGCAGCCTGTGCCAGTGCCTCACCACCCTCTGGTTAAAAAATTACCTCCAAATATCCAATCCAAATCTTCCCTTCTTTTAGTTTGAAACCATTCCCCTTTGTCCTTTAACTATCGGACCATATAAAAAGTCATTCCGCCTCCTGTTTATAAGCTCTCTTCCAGTACTGGAAGCTCACAATGAGGTCTCCCCAGAGTCTTCTCTTCTCCAGTCTGAACAGCACCAGCTCCCTCAGCCTCTCATTGTAGGAGAGGTGCTCCAGCCCTCCTTGTGGCCTCCTCTGGGCCCACTCCAACAGCTCCATGTCTTTCTTGTGCTGTGGGCCCCAGACCTGGATGCAGTACTGGAGAAGAGTTTCAGAAGTTATTAGGGATTGATGGGGAAACAGCCTAGGTCTGGTTTGCTTAGTAATCCAATCTAATAACTTGTGTGAATTGTTATTTCCACACATCTGTACATTTAACTATCCTAGAATGGGAATAATTTGTTTATTTTCAGGATGTCTTGTAGTGCATTGCTTTCAGACAGAAATATGTGATCCTCCTCACAGTTCATTCTGTGATTTAGGTTTGTTATGGCTAAGTGATAAGATACATATGAAGTAAACTTCACAGAGTTCAGTGATAATTGCTCTTCCCTCCACTCCCATTTTAGTTTAGGTGTCAGAAAATGGAAGGAGAAACTATGTTTTAAATCAGGATAAAACTGTAGGTATGCATATAGCAGGAGAAAAAGCACATGAAAAATAACAATAAGAACTAGTCTCAAAATATTAAGCTTGTTACATGCTTGATTAGATATGTTATGGCTGCTGGCCCAGCTTCTCTTGATGCAGCCCAGGATGCGGTTGGCCTTCTGGGCTGCAAGCGCACACTGCCGGCTCATGTTGAGTTTCTCGTCAACACACCCCCCCAAGTCCCTCTCCTCAGGGCTACTCTCAAGCCATTCTCCACCCAGCCTGTATGTGTACTTGGGATTGCTCCGACCCAGGTGCAGGACCTTGCACTTGGCTTTGTTGAACTTCATGAGGTTGGCATGGGCCCACCTCTCAAGCCTGTCCAGGTCCCTCTGGATGGCATCCCTTCCCTCTGGCGTGTCGACTGCACCACACAGCTTGGCATCATCTGCAAACTTGCTGAGGGTGCACTCGATCCCACTGTCCATGTCACCAACAAAGATGTTAAACAGCACTGGTCCCAGTACCGATCCCTGAGGAACACCACTCGTCACTGGTCTCCATTCAGACACTGAGCCATTGACCGCCACTCTCTGAGTGCGGCCATCCAGCCAGTTCCTTATCCAGCGAGTGGTTCGTCCATCAAACCCATATTTATCCAGTTTATCAACCAGGATGCTGTGCGGGACAGTGTCAAACGCCTTGCACAAGTCCAGGTAGATGACGTCGGTTGCTCTCCCTTTATCCACTGTTGCTGTGACTCCATCATAGAAGGCCACCAGGTTTGTCAGGCACGATTTGCCCTTGGTGAAGCCATGTTGGTTGCCGCCAATCACCTCCTCTCGATTTTCCATGTGCCTTAGTAGAGCCTTCAGGAGGATCTGCTCCATGATCTTGCCAGGCACAGAGGTGAGACTGACCGGCCTGTAGTTTCCAGGATCATCTTTTTTCCCCTTCTTGAAAATGGGGGTTATGTTCCCCCTTTTCCAGTCAGTGGGAACTTCACCAGACTGCCATGACCTTTCAAATATGATGGATAGTGGCTTGGCAACCTCATCCGCCAGTTCCTTCAGGACCCGTGGATGAATCTCATCAGGCCCCATGGACTTGTATACCTTCAGGTTCTTCAGGTGGTCTCGAACCTGATCTTCACTTACAGTGGGCAGTTCTTCCTTCTCCCAGTTCTTACCTTCTCTTTCTGCAGTTTGGGTGGTGTGTCTAGAGCCTTTGCCAGTGAAGACTGAGGCAAAGAAATCATTGAGCACCTCAGCCTTCTCCACATCCCTCGTGACCAGGTCTCCAGTTTCCTTCCGGAGAGGGCCCACATCCTCCCTAGTCCTCCTTCTGTCATTGATATACCTATAGAAATTCTTCTTGTTCCCCTTTATGTCCCTGGCTAGATTTAATTCTACCTGGGCTTTAGCTTTCCTAACCTGGTCCCTGGCTGCTCGGACCACCTCTTTGTATTCCTCCCAGCTAACCCGTTCCAGTTTCCACTCCCTATAGACTTTCCTTTTGTGCCCTAGAAAGCCCAGGAGCTCCTTATTCATCCACAGAGGCCTCCTGGCATTCTTGCCCACTTTCCTCTTTTTCAGGATGCACTGCTCCTGAGCTTGGAGGAGATGACCCTTGAATACCAACCAGCTTTCTTGGGCCCCTCTCCCCTCCAGGGCTTTGTCCCACGACACCCTGCCAAGCAGATCCCTGAAGCGGTCAAAGTCTGCTCTCTTGAAGTCCAGGGTAGTGAGTCTGCTGCGCACCCTCTTCACCGCCCTCAGGATCTCAAATTCTATCATTTCGTGATCGCTGCAGCCAAGGCTGCCCGTGAGCCTCACATTACTCACCAGCCCATCCTTGTTGGTGATGACCAGGTCCAGCATGGCACCTTTTCTCGTGGGTTCCTGTACCACTTGGAAGAGTGCAATGCAAAGACACACTAATTGATGACTACTTAGAGGGTTCAGGTTTTAACCAAATAATCCTTTTAGAAGTTATAATTTCACTGAGGTCTTGCTTTGGAAATGTATTGCGTTTTGACAAATCAAATTGCTTGTTGTGGTTTTGTAGCTTGGAATGGACATTTTTCAAGTAGAAGTGCTACTTATATTTAAAGTCAGGTGAAATTGTTGAGTACTTGGATTACTTCTGCCTTATAAAGATACATTCCTCCCCTGTCATTTTCCAATTTCCCTTTATTTTCTTTACTCTTTCTCAAACCATGAAAGTAAGAATAGCTTGGCAGAATTTCTTGAAGTAGTTGCAAAGGGAGTAATTGTGAAGAACACAAATTAATTGAATACAATTAAACAATGAAAAACAGCAGAGAAAAGAATGCAGCAGATTAACATTCTTTTTTTCCCCACTGTTACTACAAGATTTCCAAAGGCACTTAACTCTTCTAAAACAAAAAAAAAAACAGAAATAAAAGCAAAGGAAGTACTGTAAATTCTATTATTATTAAGTATTTAGATAAACAATCTTCCTGTCAAATTTGTGTAGCTCAAAATTTTATGTCAAAAAATGTGTAATTCAAATTTCACACAATTAAAAATACTTGTATGAATACTTCATGAACCCTTATTTCTTTTTCAATCTGGGAAATCTTGGGGAAGGGTAATATTCTTTTTTAAATATACTTTTTTAAAAGTGCAAAATCTGGTTCCAACATCTGACTTCATGCATGATGTTGCATGACTTCTGTTCTTTCAGAGGCAAGTTGTATTAACTAAAGAAACTCTGTTTACCTGCTTACAACTTTTGTTTCTTGTCTGTTGTTTGTTTTGTTGATGTTGTTTTTTTGTTTCTTTGTTTTGGTTTTTGTTTTTTATCTGACGTACCTATTTAAATAGTAAGACCCATGAGCTAGGGAAGTTCTCTTTCCATCTACTTGTGAAGTATTCATCAAAAATCATTCCTAATCTTGTTCAGGGCTCTGTAAAATACTGTTTGGACCCTGACATCTTTGTGTCCAAAGAGTACATTTCTTATCACCCAAATTTCTCAGTGAAGAGTCATCAAGAGACAGGTTGAGATTCTCTTTTCCTTGTGTAATGACCGTGGAACTTTAACATTGTCGTCAGCATTTGCCTGTAAGCCCCACGCCCATTATGAGCAAAGCTGTGGTCCAAACACAGTAAGACCTGTCTCCTAAGTGCAGATCACATGGGTAGGATTACTGGCTTGATTTATACCTAAAAGCCTCAAGCAAAAACACATTAAAGCAAAATATAACACCATGGAACTAAAAATATGAAGAGACGGAACATCATCCCCATTTTACAGTCTGAAGACAGAGAAATTAAATTGTTTATGGTCAAATGAGGGCAGAGAGGACACCTTTGCCAGAGGTAGGAATAAAGTCACAGTTTACTCTCCTAACCATTAGATTAGCTTTTCCTCCTGGCTTTTACTTAAGCCCACTTGACGGGAACTGACTGAATTATCCTTTTTGATTAATTTCCTGAATAACTTTTTTTTCCCACTTATTTTCTTGTTTGTGCACTGATTGCAAGCTGTTGTGGTTTAACCCAACAGGGAGATCAGCACCACACAGCAGTTTGCTCTCCCCAGGTGGGATGGAGGAGGGAACTGAAAAGGTAAAAGTGCTCAGCAGCAACTAAAACATGGGTGTATTATTAACACTATTTTTATTGAAAATCCAAAACACATCATACAAGCCTCTAAGAAGAAAATTAACTCTATCCCATCCAAAATCTTGACACAAACCAATTCCAGTTTCCATAAATACGTTTATTAATATCGCATGAATAGTTATGTTGAATAATGTTGAAGGAGTAGATGTTAAATTAGCATGAGATTATTAATATAAGATATGCATTGTCAACCTGGCACAAAATACAGTGTCACCTTCTTACTGAGGAGATTCATTTGGAAATCTTAAAACTAAGTTAAATCCAAAGAATAAATATTTCCATTTTATATAGATCCCTTTCTTTATGTATGCCTTTACATACACAAACATCATTGTCTATTCATCAGACAATGTATGTGAACTCATCCCCTTATTGCTCCAGCTGCTCAAAAGGTATGGCTAGCAGATTCTCATTTAAGCAAGGTCACATTGCAGAATCCTACAACTAGTTGTTGTGCAAAAATATAGCGATGGAAAAGGTACCTTGTACTAGAACATATGTTAAATATGCTAGATAACTATGAACTTTAGGGATGGTTACATCAAATAACCAAAAAAGCAGTTTAGACCTTTCTAACTCAGGAAATTTAAGCTATCTGAAAGAACAGCTGTCTCCTATGAGGAAAAGTGACTAATGGAGTTATATCATTAGCACAGAGATTAATGTAATTTCAAGAAGATATTTTTGGCCATCAGCTTAATAAAAAGTCAGAGAAAAGGAAAGAAATCATCTAATTCCAAAAATAACCATTAGCCTTGTCAGAAGCCATGCAGAAATGCAGAAACAAAAAATGTATGTATTTTGTTGTGGCTGGTGATTGCTCTTCATGGCTAGAAGTGATACACATCACTGCAGTCTGATGTAGAAAAAGCAATTTGGAGGGATTTGTAGAAGATATGTTTCCTTCAGGTTACCCGGGGAGCGTATTTTACCTAAATCCTCACAGTTTATTTCTGAGGAATTTTCAACTTCACGATAGCAATATTTAGTCTAACCCTGGGACAGCTACCTATCACACACCAGCAAATGTGCAGGCAGAGCCTGCTGAGACAGAGCCTGTGCTGACACTGAGAGGAGCAACAGGGAAAGGCGAGGAACCTCGCTGCACTGTAGTGTTTCCTGTTTGTACATAGGCTGGTTCCTCACATTACTATTGCTAAGACTGGAGAGTATATATCTTTTATTTTTGTTTTACTGTATAGGATAATTATTGTTTATAATTATAAGGTAAGGGAATAGGAAGAGAATAAGTGAAAAGAAGGATTCAAATCTTTAATGCATTTCAGAGAAGACAAAGGGGAAGTGATAAAGAAACCTAAGAATTACCTGATTTTAAATAAAAACACAGTGCTGATTTAGCTGCCAACTTTAAAATCAAATAAAATGGCCACTGTTGTCAAAGACAAAAGTTGTGTACTGGGGTAAAGTTATCCAGCTGGAAGTAGTAAGAATAGAAAGAAAACAGATTTTCTTCCTGAGTGAGCAACATTGATGAAAATATTTTTGTGGCTCTTCTATAATACTAACCATGTGATTACTATTTTTTTAGCGGTTATCCATGAGGAATGTTTCAATGGTTATATATAAGGAGCATTTGGGAAAGTGAGTGTATGCTACATGAAAAAGCTTTGCTCTTTAGTAGCTGTCAATTTTGTGCCAGTAGACAATTCAATTGGGCACAGCAAAACCATGGGACTAGGAGAACTCATTTGCTTTCTGATTTTCTTTGAACATCTCTGAAACACTTCAAAGATGAATTTTGTTTCCTGTTTGTTGGTTTTTTTTTTTTGTTTTTTTTTTTTTGTTTTTTTTTTTTTTTTGGTTTAAACAGAAAAATTGAAGTAACTGCTCTGCATTCTCAGGATGTGAAATGTTATTTCATCATGGCTTCTCTGCACATTACAAGATTTTAACACTATGTAGAGTAACTTACCTTTATTTATGATATCATGAGCCTGCATTTAATTCAGTCAGCAGAGAATTTTGTGAAGAAGGTATTTAGTTTTTTGCCCTCTGTATTTATCAGACTTATTTAAGGGAATTGAGTTGCAAAGCTGGAGCTTTTTCTACAGACACTTGCTCTGTTCAGAATGAGACATACTAACTAGGATTCTCAAAGCAGACAGCTTGTGGCTTTGAGATGCACGGCACTCCTGAACTTTATAGGAAAATGCACAGCTAAACTCTTTAAATCTTTTTGAAAGATGTAAGCAGAAGCTTGTGCATGTGAAAAGATAGTGTTAGAAGAGCCCTCATATTAGATTTTTATCTGGGCCTTTGAAGTCAAATGCAGTCTGATCTTTACCTTTAAGTCAGATTTATATTTGCCTCTTACACGCTTACTTTTCCCTGCTGTTTTTCAAATATCGTCATTCGCCTTTACCACTTTCAAGAAGTGTGTGTATGAAGGAGACAAGCTATTAGTCCGATCTACAAAGACTGTTATATCTGAAAAACAAATAAACATACAAAAAAAACCCAACTATGAACATGTTAACACTGGTCATCTTGGACAGGGCTCAGGCAAACAGTGTGTTGTTACCAGCCGAGTTGTTTTCAAGAAGAAATTTAAAAGAATCCCTCTGGGAAGAAAAGGAACACAAAACAAGACAAAAACTGTGCTTAATTTACAGCATTTTGATCTTGAGAAAGCTGTCAGATATTTCACCTAATCATCTAACAAAGTGCCTTCATAACTGTTCTGTGTAACAGAGTTGATCTGGTGCTGTGGGAGTCTTAAATCAGAATTTCATTGCCTAGATGTTATTAGAGTCTAGTTTCTTGTCTATTGTAAACAAAGACTAGAGCTGTGAAAATCTCAGCTTTCACAGCATTTATAAAAAGATTTTCTTTGCTTCCTTTATATGTGGATTCTCTGCTTCCCAAGGTTTGCTTTACGTCTGATATTTCAATTAGGCTGCTATGAGTGGCAAGATAATCACTGTAACAGCTGGGAAAAAGGACCCTTTCCCCCGCATCGGGGTCATCAGTTTGTTGAAGACTACAAATGGGGAAATCATAGCCAGAGAGACCTGAACCAAAAATCTCATGCACTTCAACTAATGAAACAGCTCTTCCACTGAGAATTTGGTGATGGCTGTTTCAATCACTATGAAAATCCAAGAGGGAAAGGTATGATCTTGATTCCCAGGCCTATTAGGGCTATTTGGAAATTTTCAGTAGAGACTGGGTAGAGGTTTTTCAAGAAAGGTGTGCTTTCTTTTTTAATGAAACTGAAAAGTTTCATTATGTTGTTCAGATGTGTGTTTTCCTTCAAATATTCAAATTTTCCATCAAAGGAAACTAACCTGAAAGAATTTTTGAGAATGAAAACAATTGTCCAGAGAGGAGGACAGGCTGAAAAATAATTAAATATTTTCCTTCAAAATATATATTTTTTCTCATTCTCCTTTTGCTCAAATACTGGAGCATGACTTTGAGCTGGATCCTCTCTTATCTCCTTCCATATGCCTAGATCTTGTATATTTTGTAGCAGTGTCCTGTGAAGTCCCCTTCAAGTAGGGGACTCCTCCATCCAGTGAACTGCCCTGATTTTTGTCAGCTCAGACTCACCAGGGGCTGAGAGACTGAAGCAGTAGGAAAAGGATATTGTGGTTTTCCATCATAATTAAAATTTCAGATCCTTGCAAGGCCCTTCTTCAAGACATCATGCTAGAAGGCATGCTACCCCTATTCTACCTAGAAGGATGTCTTTCACAAAGCACTTTATATTCCCATCACCTGATGGCTGCAATATTGTAAAATGCAAGAGAAAAATTTAGAGAGGTCTGGGGAGACTGGATATATTGGTGCTATATGATACCTTTATTCTTACCTAGATCTGAAGAGAAGAGAGACAGTGGTATCCTTTGAAGTAAAACTGTCAAGATTTAGGAAAACGTATTGAAATGAGTTAAATTTGTTGGAGCAGAGACCATCTGTTTGATGCATGTTTATGGAGAACCTACTATGATGAGTTGGCTGTCTGCTGCTTAATATCTTGCATTCTTGTGATTTTAATAGCAGTTAATTGTAATAATTTGTAGCTTATCTGAAAAGTGAGATGCCTGGGGAATTTAATTAGGGGGAAAAGCTAAAGCAAATTAACACAATAACAACAGCAACAAACAGACAATTATAGGAAAAAAAATGAGAAGTTTACTTCATCATGAACTCTTCTTTGAACAGCACAGGTTTTCTTTTAAATGAAAGGACAGATGCAAACCCATGATAGAAGTGGAATGGACTTAGAAAATAAGTGATATGTAGAGTCAGAGGGCTAAGCAGATAGTACTTCGTCTTGAAGCTCTCATCCAATATTGGGATGAAACTGTCTTCTCAGTTGTGTTATAGCAAATCGAAGAAAATCAGCTGACTTCCAATGGCATTAAGAATAAAACTTCGTAGTCCATTTTTGCAAATAACACATTATGGCAGAAAAAATACTGAGAATTTACCTTCACACAGATGTTTGTACCAGCTGTTTATATAGGTAGGTGCATAGATATCGTACTAGTTGGTTAAGTTTAGAAAATGCCTGTGTGTTGGGAAAACTTGTTCACTGCTTAAACTCCTTTATCTTAACTGTGTGTACATCTCCACAGCCTTTGGTACTGTTTTAAAATATAAGGTCTGATCCACTGCTGCTTGAAATCAATGAGAGGTATTTTCAATTACAGAAAAATTGCCTTCACAGGCCACTTGCCATTAAAGATTTGTGTTTTATTTATTTTTTAACAAAATAGAGACAGATTCTTTCTCTTATATAAAACACTTTCAGGAAAAAAAAATAGAAATAGTTATTTCTGGGTTAGATCTTAGCTTTAACTTGCAAATCCCAATAAAAAGAATTGGTGAAAACTACAATCAGTTAATGCTACCAGTGGAAACACAAATCATGTTATTTTACCATCTCTACTGTCATTAATTTAAATGTTAGCTTTTTCATCATTATTTGTTTTGAGGCAAAAGGATGGAAAATCTGAACCATACCACTGAGACTACAAAGACTAGGACAAATACTGTTTAGTCACATCAAACGGTTTGAATAATAACAATTTTCAGATCTCTTCAGGAAGGAAATAAATGGCAGTTTTACTTGCATATATAGTGCATATAAAGGCTTATGCTTGGTATATGTTTTGTATTGTCATTTTATCATTTCTGATTAAAACGGCAACTTGAGTTTTTTTCAGTTTCGACAGTGTCAGATTTCAGTGAAGTTTCCAATTCAGTAGAAGTTCTCTTTCTGATTCAACAATAAATGGAATAATCCTAATACAATTGGCATTTTAGTCCATTTAAACTTCATAATAATAGTTTGGGGTATTGTTCCAATATGAGATAAAACATTTATTGATCTGAACTCTTCCTGACTCCCTGGCATGAGAAGCAATGTATCAAAGGCTATGAAACAGTGACTGTAGCAAGAGCAAGCGTATGCAAGTTCCAGAATCAACCAAGTAGTTTCCTTGAGCACTACTGGCGCAGAAGAACAGAAGAATTCAAAGACAGATTCTTAGAGAAAAAATATGGGCAGCATATATAGTCTTCAAACAATTGGAAGCACATCTAGATGAGTTTATATAATGCCTCACTTGTGTGGAAACTTTGACACTGTTTGAGCTTTGCTGCAGTGTTTTACACAGTGTGCAATGCTGCACAATAGTGAATAACTAATTTGCATTCATATGGGGCAAGTATGTGGAAGAATTGATGGCAACAGTAAATAACATACAAGAAGGTGTTGTAAGAACAGTTTCAGACTGAATATAATTGGAAAAATCTTCCTTTATCCTATATATATAACAGAAAGGTGAGAACTAGGCTTATAAATTGATGTATTGTATCAAGAATACGGGAGAAAAAATTGAGGCAGACATTTTAATTCAAATAGAGCTATTCCTTCAATTGCCCAACTCAGAGCACTTGATAAGCAAAATAATAAATGAGAACAAAACAAAACAAAAGCCTCATCTTTCTTGGCCTTGAGAAGCATGTCAGAAGCAGAGCAAAAACCATGATTTGGTCCAGCAAAGGCAGCCTTTTTGTTTTATGCCCACATCATCCCCTACATATAATGCTAAACATATTTTTTGATAGTCTGAGGAATTCTGTTGAATTAAAACTCATCTGAGCATCTGGAATTAAAAGCTGCTAAAAGCTCGCATTTTTTTCATTAATGGATTTCTTTAAAGGCTCATACTTGCCCATGGGAGAGTGTGCAATTTAGAAATGGAAATGAATAAACAAAATAGCAAAATTGTAGTTAGCTCAATTAACATTTCAGATACTTTATTCCAATGGATCTCATTATTTTCTCGAGTGCTGTTATTCCTGAAGAAAAACCAACCTTCGATTTGGTTTCCAGGCTTTTAAAGGAGAATGCCTTTTCCCTCCCTTTGTTTAGAGGATTGTAATTTCATTATAACCTAATTCATACAGTGACTACAGTCACTTCAAAAATCCTGCATAAACCACTCTCTTATACTTGGCAGCTTGGATGGTGGTCATTTAATTCCAGAACATATCTTTTACATTCTTTTGATCACTCAAGACACAGTTGAAGTGTGACAGATGCAGAAAGCACCCGAGTTTATCCTAACTAGTACTTCATATTGTCATTACTTGTGGTGACTTATTTCAACAAATGACTTTCTTCTGATTATTATTTTTTTTTCCCATGAGTCTCCTGTTTACCAGGCGTTTCTGAATGATATCAGAAATTTGAATGTTCTTTGTAACTATGATCACAGATTTTGAGCAGAGTGATTTGAAACAGATTTTTCAACAGTCTCTAAAATGCTGGTTAACTGCTTGTAGAGTATCTACCAAATAGTTGCCTGAGGGTCTGACTACAGACTCTGCTCTTGCACAGACATCCGATGCAACACTGAGGCAAGCTATTGTGCTCTGTTTCCAATCTCCAGCTTAATGTCTCTGTTCTGTTTCATTCCTGTTTAGGGGATAGAAACTGTTAACTTTATTGGGTGCTCAGATATTGTGCTAACAATAAACACTTTAGTTTTAGCACTCTGAGTGACTAGAAGGTTGAATCATGACAGAGGGAGTTGGCAGTGTTTTTTCATGGCTATACACAGCTAGACAACTGAAGGAAATGCTTTCCGTAGATATCTCTTGCTTCGTAATTCCAATTAGCAGATCTCTTAAGATTCTGCAATGAAGAACATAGCCAATATGACATCAGGCAATAGCCCTACTTCTTTATCTTTCTATCCTAAGTTGGAGGAGATGAGCTTGCATTTGAAGGACATTTCTCTGCATGAATGGAAGCCATTCTTTTGGCTTGTGACTTATGAGGCCCTATACCCTTTATTTTTTTTTCCCTTAAAAATGAAAGAATATTTTTGTAAAGTTATCAAAATGAAGATAGTTCATACAATTCGAAAAGCACAAACAATGTTCTGTTTCGTTTGTTAGTTAGTTAGTTTGTTTGTTTTTGCAATCAGTTCCATCTTACAAGCTCTCCCTGAGGTGTGAGCTATGAGGGAAGCCATTCACTTCACTCCTGAGATGATCTCAGGGAGGACAGGGAACAAGACTCAAATTACTCTACGGCCTGAACTGCCAGTTTTATAAGCAGCAACTTATTCTGTGAGACAACCCTGTTGTCTCATATCTTTGAAGCACTAAAATTTGCTCTATCTTAGCTGTTATTCAAAATATTATTTTGAGGGCTCAGTTTAAAGAACATCATGATATCTAGAGAGGGGATGAGAGGCCAAGCAAAATTCTTCTGGCAGACTCTGCATTTACTCTTTCTTTTGTTTGTATAAGGGCTGTGGTTACCTCTGAAAGAAGATGTAGTGCTTTCACATGTTGAAGGAAGAGACGTTTGGAGAAGTTGCTTTTAATTGTTTTTGTTGTGTGTCACTTTATGCCTTTTATAAGTGCCTATAAAGAGAATGGAAGTCTGATAGGTAACTTTTATGAGCAACCTCTTGCTGACTTATAAAGCTTTCGCTCAGAATTCCACAAATCACATTTTGAAAACCACTATTTTAGACAGTGCTTATTAAAAGAAACTTATTAAAAGAAGCAAGTATTTGTTTAGAGCACAGTGGTTGAACCGTTTATTCAGAAAATAGAATTTAGTTATAAAACTCTCTTGCAGGAGCTTCTGGACTCCCCAGTATGTGGGCATACTGGAAGGAGTGCAATGAAGTGCCACAAAGGATGTGGCAAAGGGGCTTCATCCTCTAAGGTAAGGCTGAGACATGAGACTGCTCAGCCTGGAGAAGAGGAGGCTCAGAGGGATCTCATTAATGTCTATAAATATCTGAAGGCAGGATGCAAAGAAGACAAAGCCAGTCTCTTTTCAGAGGTGCCCATTGACAGTGCAAGAGGCAATGGGCACAAACTGGAACACAGGAGGTTTCACTTCTTTACAGGAAACACTTCTTTTCTGTGTGAGTGATGGAGCACTGGCACAGGTTGCCCAGAGAGGTTATGGAGTCTTCTCCTTGGAGATCTTCAAAAGCCACCTGGACATGGTCCTAGGCCCCCTTCTCTGCATATACCTGATTGAGCAGGTGTTGGGCCAGATGTAACCAACCTTTCCAACCTCAGCCATTCCTTCATTCTGTGATTCTGTGATACTTTCAAGACACAAGGATAGAAAAATGAATATCAGAGGAGCATGCAACAATAAAACAGTGCTATTCTCTTTGCACTACTGGGCCAGAAATTGACTGGTTACTGTGTTCTAGGAGCTATAGAAACAGTGGTTTTTATGAGAACAGAATGTATTTTTGATGTTTATTCCTTCAAAAATATTGAAGATGAGGGTGAATAGTATGTATACAAGCTGATATATGGCATCATAGTGCTTGTGTGGGTGACTACAGTCACTGAAGCAACAAAAATAGACGTCTTTGCAAAATGCTCAAAAGGTTTTGCAGCTGAAAAGAGTCAGCCTAAAATAAATATGATTGATGAGAGTGGTGGACAAATAGTAGTTCAAGTTTTTCAAGTTCAAGTACTTTCCTTGTTACAGAGGGAGCTTGATAATCTCTTTGCAGCTCTGCATTGTGCCATATAATTGTAGATACAAACATATTTTTAAAAAGATTCTTCTTTGCAGGACAATTTCAGAATGGTTTAATTTGATTTTATGATGTTATGTATTCTTTACCTGAAAATATTTTGAAGACTTGCAGAAAACAGCTTGTTGTTGCTTTTGATTTTTTGCTGAAATGTTAACCAGCTACTGTCACAAATCATGTCTTTTTACTCAAGGAATCACAAAATCAGTAAGATGACAAGGAACCTCTGGATATTTTCCAGTCTGACTCACTGCTAAAAGCAAAGTCAGTGAGAAGGTCACAGGTTGTGGTCGTGGGCAGGTACAGTCAGACTTTTTATTATCTCCAACGATGAAGACTCCATGACCTTTCTGGACTAAATTATTCCAGTGTTCAACCACCATTATAGTACAAATATATATTTTTTTAATAAAATTTCCTGTATTTTAGTTTGTGTCCATTTCCTCTTGTTCATTCTCTAGGCACAAGAGAGAGAAGTCTAGCTCTGCCTGCTTTAGTTCCTCTTCTAATGCCTTTATCCTTGACAAAACTTGAACCATCTTCTTCAGGTGCTTCAGTTCATTTCTCTTCCTTTTTTTTTTTTTTTTTTTTTCCCCTGCCTTTCCTTGCTTTAATTAAGAGATGAAATAAGTTCTCTCTCACTACAATTCTTTCAAGACAGATTATGTCTCTAAGAGATAGGGTCTGATTCAGGAATTACTGTGTAAAATTTTATCACCTATGTTACATGGGTCAGACTGGATTGCTCACAGCAGGATTTTTTAGTCTTTGCATGTGATTCTTTTTTTTCCTTTTAAGGTTTTTTTTTTTCCCTCCCAGTCTCAAATACCTCCTTCTCCTGTCAACCCTGACACAGAACAGATTTATCTGAATGTAATCCTTGTCTCTAGCATTTCTCGATGTTTTAAATTTAGGGGAGTGGGATCAGCTTTCACCATTCATCTTGGTAGAGGGCTGGAGAGAAGCAGTACAACTGTACCGTGAGAAGAAGATGCAGGAAGGGGAAGTGTGGTAAAATTCATGGAATCTGTTGTTTTAGTTTGACTACTAATTAGCAAAGCAATTTGCAAAAGCAGAACTGAGATATATGTCACACTCTGGCTCTGTCTGCCTCCTGTTACTGATGAGGCAGTTGATTCATTTTCCTCTTTTTCCTTCACCTCCTGTTGTGTGAGCACCAGCTCATCAGAGCCAGTGTCCATTAAAATATTTCTTTGGCAAGAGCAGACGTAAGAGACCAGGATCACAAATTTAACCATCTACATACACCATTCTTTCAGGGCTTTGTGCATCTATAATGCTCATGGTATCAGAAGACTGTTTAGCACTTTGCAGGTATTTGATTCAACAGCAGCTGTTTGCCAGTCTTCATGGGAGCTGTTAGGATTTCTTTTTGATTGACTAGAGGGTGCAAGCTGAGAAATCCTTTCTTCTGGATTCTGAATGCATGGAAATGCTCCACATCTACTGGCAGTCTTAGGCAGATGCAGGAATCAAACCATGTGAACTGGTTTGCAAAATAGATGCTTTGGATTCCTTTTTAGAGCTCACTGACTTCAGTGAAAAGCATGGTGGTTTTCCTGCCCGCTTAATAAGATTAATAAATGCCCAGGTAATAAATGCTAAACCCATTTGGACAGGCTCTGTCATCCAAGTTGCAGTCATGTAGCACATAAGGACAACCTCTGTGGCTAAAGCACCTTGTGGGCCTGGTTGATCATTTGAAATATTCTCAAATAGAAAAAATCACTTTATTAAGAGATGAATTCTTTTTATCCTGGGAAAAATGTGTCATGTTGTATGTTTGTTGTTCCGCTACCCATCCCTACTTCAAAAATCATTCACTATTCAGGATCTGCTTTATCCTTTCCTAGATTTAGGTTAGCTTCCCCTGCTCCAGAGGTTAGATCCCACATTATAAATATAGAACTGTTACCACCACCAAAATGTTCCAGTGATTCAAAAAAATCCAATAATGAGAAATATAAGTTAAACAAATCAGTCTTGATGTTGAAGGTTTCATCTCCATTCCAATTAAAATGAACAAAAACTTTACTCTGAGTTTATTTCAGAATTAAAATCTGTTCTGTCATTGCTAAACTATGTATTAACTGACTATCCACAGCATATCTCTGTATGGAAGCCACCAAATCCTCTTATTTGTGGTCAAAGTAGAAACTTAGCCTCTTTTAAAAAATTGATTTCTAATAGAAGCAATTTTTAAAAATATTTAGTAGGTCATCACATTTTCCACACTACTTTACTTTGACAACGTTTTCTCACAAACCACTTTAAATCTGCTTACGCTACAATATGATGCATGTCACCAGACCATTAGCATTCCTAGAAGGTAAACATTACCATGCCTGAACATGTCTAAAGGTCTATACTCAGATTGCTTAAGCATTCCTACTAGCATTAACTATTATTGCTGGAAAAAAAAAAAAAATCTTGAGGGTAGCTGCCACTCATCAATCAGATCTGCCAATTGCAGGAGTATTTTTAGTTCCCTCTCCAGTTGTTCTACAAGGCAAGTGAGCAAGGTAATTCTTATAGTAAAGATGAATAGGCATTCTGAGAATGCCAGAGCTTTCCATGCAGAACTAGATTGACGTTAGTCATCCAAGGCATGACTTAATGATGAACATCCACGGAATATTTTAAAGTATCCTTGTGTTAGATCACTATGTACTTTCCCAATTTGTTTCTCTCGTACTCGTTGTTCGACTTTACAGCAGTCTCGATTTGGCTTACATTATCAATAAATCAGGTTCAAATCAAGTGACACATATTTGTTACATGGATGGCTACTGTCTTGCTACTGGTTTGGATCAATGTGTCCTGAGGCCTTCAACACTAATGGAATAATGATACTTGCCACTGATCTTGTAAAATACATTTGTAAATTATGGTGCACAATAATTTTTTTTTATCTCCTTCCCCAACTCCCTTGATGAAAGCAAATTATGCCAGTATCCTTGTTTCACTGTTCTCTTCAAAGCAGTATCTGATCAACTATAGCAGTGATGTTCTCAGCACCATGATAAGACATATCAGGGCCTTCCCTAGGATCTCCTTACTGCTATGTTTTCTTAATATAAACTGTTTATTCGTAACTCCAAAACAACGCTTTATGAGATAGGTATGCGACAGAATAAACACTTCGCTGAGCAGAAATTAATTCTCTAGCTATTCTTCACTCAGATGTTATTAATACTCCTAATAGTTCCTCAGTCACTTCCTATTCACGAGACTGAGCATTTATCCTTTCTGCGATCTTGGATATTTATCAACAATCAATTTCTGACAGCTATTCCTCTGTAACAATGCTAAGTTTCTTGGAACAGTCCTTGAGACACAAATCTACTCCAGTCAAGTGCAACAAACTTGTGGTTCTTAATGCCAGCAGAGTAAAATAAAATCATAAATGTCAATTTTATATAATTATTCAAAAAACTAATTAAGAATTAAGAATAAAGAAAGAATAAATTCAGACAATATTAGAATTACTAGTCACACTATCACACGTACGCACAAAAACACTAATTTGCATATATATGCACAGAAAATCTAATACACAAATAAGAGACCTAAAACATCTGTCTATCTTTATGTTTCCAAGAAACAGATTATATATGAGCCAAACTTGCATTAAGTGCTGAAGACCTTGGGACACTGCAAAAATATAATAGCAAGTCAGATGCTAAGACTACCATTTGACAAACTTCCAAGTTTCACAGGGCAATGTATATTAGCAGAGACAAAGAGAAGAGATAATTCACAAGTTATAAATATAAGTCCATTTGTTATGAGCATATAGTATTTCTTTTTGTCAACAAAGCAAGGTACATCATTAAAAGAATATTTGAAATCTCAAGAAAAAAAGTTGTCTTTTATAAACAAAATTAATAAAATTCACACATTTTCTTAATCTGAAAAAATAAATATTTAATTCAAACTTTTGAGTCTCTTGTCCTTATTCTCACTAAATATTATTAAATATATCTTAAAGAAGTCTTCTTTCCTCCATTGGACCAGTCCTGGAGCCTTCACAGGGAATGCTTGCAAACACGTATTCATGAGAGTAGGCTCCATCTCTTCACTAGGTATGTTCATGTGAGCAGAATCCCCTGGAACAGCTACTCCTAGTCTAACTAAAGGTTCCATATTAACAACAGGACTACAGTCAGAGTAAAAATCCAAGCAGCATAAGTAGCAGAGGTAGGAAACAATGAAACATTTCTGCATTGTAATAAGAAGTAAATGCGAGATAAAAATAAGATGTTACTCCACAGAAACAAATACCTAAATTGCACACTGAGGATATAAAGAGTAGCTATAAACAATATCACAATTCAACCAAAAAGCTTTGATGGTAATAATGCTCTGAATATTGCTTCTAGCACTAGGTTAGAAATTGTCTGCATCGTAAAACGCTTATGAAGGGTAATTAGTGTTTCAATTAATGGTCTATCATTGTTTCATAATACTCACATACAAATGATCATTCTTTTCTCTGTTTCATAATAGCTCAATTATAGATCTTTAGAAGCTGTAACATTTGAAATGGAATGGAATCTGTGTAAAGTATGCTTGATAACCAACTCATTTTTATTTCCAATTACTATTTTTGCACTTGACATTCAGTTTTATTTTATAAATTCAGCTACTGTTTCAACTTCATAGACATAAACTCTTTGGAGAATTGACTGAAGAATCAGACATATCTCCATCTTTCAGAAACTCTGCTATCTGTTGCAGGTTCACTTTGAGCAAATTGATAGTTGATGCTCTGTGCCATTGATACCCATCCTGTCAGAATCATTGCCACATACAATGATCTTTATAAGACTGACACACTTTACTCCATTGAAGGGATGGTGACATTATGTTAGAGGAAGTAGAAAATCTCAATATCAGATGCTCTCACTGTTCTCTTGTGAAGCTGAATATGACATTAGTTGCCAGGACAGTCAACTTCTTTTGACTTCAACAGAATTTTATCTGGCTCACCTCCTCCTTTTTACACAAAAGTCCTCATGTTAATATTGCCAACATATCATGACAACTTGTCGTGGTCAAGAGCTACACTCAAAATACTCATGAGACACAATTCAGTCACCCATGAAACATCCAATCTCTTTTTCATTACTTTCTGATCAACTGCAAGCATTTTATTAGTTTAAAAGCAATTTGTACAGATTCAAGATGTACCATTTTTATTTACACTGAATAATAAGCTAAGCCTACTCTATCTTTCTTAGTGGTTCAAGTGCTGTCTCAGTAGTATTGCAAAGTGCATATTTACTTCTGCAAACCTACATATCAAAAGAACAACTTTGGAACAGAATCTCAATGTCCTTTTCCAGCAGTGTCTCTATGTCTTTGTCAGAAATGCAATTATCTATATGAATCACAAAGGAATGGGGAAAGAATAAAGTTTTGCAAGGACTAAACAGCCACTGTAGCCAAATTAAAATCCCTGTTCTTTCAAAGATACTTCAATTTATTACACTGGTGAAGAAGTCTCTGTTACTGCTCTATACAGTTGAATACACTGTTTTCACAAACATGATGTCACATCAGGTGTTACTGTGGCAGAAGGATTTGCTTTGCATTCGTGGACTTATCAGTGAGTTCAGGACAAGCTGCCACTGACTGGTCTGCTGAGGATTTCAGAGTATTCTTAACAGGAACGTCTGTTTCTAAGCTGTACTTAGGAAGTGATCTAGAGGAGCTTGCATACAGATTGCCCACTCACATTCATGGACTGTCAGCAGCCATAGTGCATTGGCTTACTTTGAGACTCAGGTTTTCTGAGGTAGAGCACTCCCATAATGAATTTATGGCCTCACAGACTGAGAAACCACGATGGCAATCCATGACGAGTTTAAACCATGTATGGCTGATGTGCTGTGTGGCCTTTTATTTCTACAGGTGTCCTGTCTAGTTTGAATGGATTTCTCCAATAAATTTGAGAACTCCCAAATTAGGAATTTTTTGTCTAAGCGCCTCTATTTTAGCCTAACATTGAGGCATTGGTGGTCTGGATATGAGAAAGCTTCTTACCGTGGCAGGCAAGAATTCCCTCATACATGCACAAGTATTTAGAAGGATTGGACAGGGTTATGGACTATCCTTAAAAATAAAAAAAATTTCCATGTTACAGAAATAATAATAATAAATCATTCTTAATCTCTCCGAAATATTCCAGATATTGTTTATTATAAAAACTACTGAGTGTTAAGTAATGGTAGGACAACTTGACTTTTTAAAAGAAATAAAAAACAAACAAAAGCTCCAAACAAGAAAATCCCACCCCAAACAAAGAAAAAGAACATTTTGAGGTCCATCATTTTCTTTCTCCTTTTCATTTTTAACTTCAGATATAATTTTTCCCTGTAGTCTTTGAATTCATTTGTGACTTCTTGTAGTATGATTTACATCATGCATTTTAGCAGTTTGTCTCTGCTAAAAATGTGTTATAATTGTGTATATAATCAGATTTGTTCCACACAATTGCATATAAATGTAATTCAAAGGCGTTCTTAGAACTCCTCCATTCCTTACTGATGGATTAATAGCAAGGTATGTTTAGAAATGATGCTTTTCTGAGGTAATGCTTTTCATGAATGCCAGTCCTACTTCCCCCTCATTTTTGCTACTGCTTCTGCCCAGCATTTTGCTTTAACTGGGAGCATTGGCAAGTCGCTGCCTTGGTAACTGATAGCAAATTAACTTTTGGTTAGCCTACAAGGTATGTTTATTCTAGGACTATCAGCTTTAAATGAAGGCATGGATCATCTGAAATGTGTTTCTTGGAAATGCAAAAATGAACAACTGTTCATGCTCCTTCCTTTAAATCTCTGAGAGTTGGAACTCCAGTTACAGGCAGCTTTAAATAACATTTCGAGATGGAGTAAATAGCAGTCTCTGAGTCTACTGTGATTTGCTTGCAGAGCTGATCTAAGATGTTGGAGACTTAAATGACCTGGCAGGTTTTGACTCTGGCATGAATCTTGATCTAATTTTTTATTTTTTAACGTACATATGAAAGCTGTATGAAAGCTTATCCTCATTTTTCTTTTGTCCCTCTCCCCTCCCCTCGCCTCCCTTCCCGTCCCCTTCCTGATTCCTCTTTGCTAATGATGACAGATACTGCTTTTTGATAACATGCAAGATCCTAATTTAAGTAGACCTGGTGTGCATGGAGAGCGAATTGCAGACTAGATGACTGATGATGTGCTGAATATTAATCTAAAGAGACTGGAGGAGAAAAAGAAAATAAAAGAAACCACNAAAAAAAAAAAACACCCAAACAACTCTATGGTAGCTTTGGATTTACATTCAGTCCCTGAAAGTGGTTCTGCCTATCCAGCAAAAGTTCACATTTGTATAATCTTATCTACTTGATCTGCCACAGAAAAACATTCAAGGGAAAGTACAGAAAAGCAGTACAGGCGGCACAATGAAAGCAAGAGATTTCAAACCGTTCAATGAGCTCGTGTCAGGCAGTGGTCTTGTTACATCTTCCATTTTTTGAGATCTTAATGAAAATTGTGCCACATGAGTAGGAAAAAATGCCAAGACGTCTGTCCCGTCTCATGATTTCCAGATTGATGGATAACTGAATTCCTTCAGCAATTTTCAGAATGTATCAACTCCAACATTCTTGTTCAATCGGGATTGTAGCAGAGTTCATGCAAAGTTGCATGGATTTACAAGCAGAACTCTGAGGCCTGATGTGTACAGAAGTCATCTAACCATTAGGAAGCCTTAATTCTCATTCTTGTCTTCTCAATGTTTAGTGCATTGATAAGCTAATTCTAAAATATAAGCATAATATGCAATCTGCGAAACTTTTTGTACCTATTTCATACTTTGCCTGGACATCCTAATTTGAAAAAGTGCTTGCTTACCTCCTCATCATCCATGTTTTTAAAATTTTTTTACTCCTGTTGAGTGGCCCATTTCTGACAAACCTGGTAAGAATTTTTATCACCTGTTGGTAGAGAAACACAGCAGAGCATTAGAAATTCAGGAAGTTTCCAAGAGTGTAGTTGTGAAAAGTTTTTGACACAGATGATGAAAGAGTTGAAGAGAGTAGACTCACTGCTGGACCTCATACTTGCAAACAGTGGTCATGGGGTGGTGTAGTCTAGAACTGGAGAGAAAGAAACAGGGCAAAAATACAGACCTTGGCGCTGGATTTCAGGAGAACAGACTTTGGACCAAACGAGACCTTTTCTCTGATGTGCCCAGAAACAGGACAGGAGGCAATGAGCACAAACTGAAACAAAGGAATGCCCATTTAAATATAAGAAAATGCTCTTACTGTGAAGGTGATTGAATACTGGCACAGGTTGCTCAGAGAGGTTGTGGAGTTTCTATCCTTGGTGGTATTCAAAATCCAGCTAAATGTGGCTCTGAGCAACTTCTACTAGCTGATTGTGCTTTGAGCATAGGGATTGGACTAGATGATCTCCAGAAGTGCCTTATAACCTCAGCCATTCTGTAATTCAATGAAATAAGGAAAAAGCAAAGATATTTTTGCACAATTATTTCAATTCCAGATATATTTTGTTTGCTTGATATGAAGAATTATTCTTTAATTTTCAACCTCTATTCCATCTCTGGTTTTATTTCTGATTTTTCTATGTAAACTTACGAAAATTTCTTTATCTGTCCTACTCATTTTTTCTTTTTACTTGCTCTTTCTGTGCTAGTTCTTGTGAGAAGGAAGGAAAATGATCTGGCAGATCAGTCAGCAGATGTTAAAGAAATGTTGAAACCTCTCAAATTTCATAATACAGACCAATTCCAAGTCAAATAAGATCCCTTGCAATGTGTTTTTGTCAGATTGAGAACAATGGTGTTTTGCTCTCTATATCAATGTCTGGCAATCACAGTAGAACACTAGAAGTTGTAAAGGTGCACTTTTGCATCATTGTAGAAACACGGAAACGTTAGCAATATGCAAAAGGATAATATTCACATTACATATTCTGTGAGCATGTATGAAAAGTTCTGAAAAAAGAAAAACATCTTAGAGAATTGAAAGTGTTTGAGAATTACTTTAATATCACAGTTTTAAAGCTGTCACAAATGGAATGTCGTGTACCAGCTCGTTTATCTAAGATTTACTGTCATCTGAGGTATGTAATTTGTGAGTAAATCCTTTCATCTAAGGCTTTCTTCTCCTGAGATCCAGTAGCTCATACATTTCTTGCCAGTGGGATGTTTCTCTAAGAAATAGCATTGTACTTTTTGCTTCCACCATTCACAAGGAAAGGGAAAGGGAAAGGGAAAGGGAAAGGGAAAGGGAAAGGGAAAGGGAGAGTACAGCAACAACAATAAACACCTGAAACAAAATACTACTTTGATTCTCTTGCTTTTTGTTTCTCATCCCAGAGCTCCTTGTTACATGGGTTCACAGGAAACTGAAAACTCCTTGTTTACTTTTGCATGATTTTGTATAATTGTGGGTTGTTGTTTGTTTTGTGATTGTTTTTTTTTCTTAATCTGCATCTACTCTTTTATCATCCATTGTCATAAACATGTAGTAACTAGTGAACGCTTTCTAATTTAAATAACTGTATTATGTCATGTTTTCTTTCTCCTGACTACTCTACAAATGATCTCCAAACACAAAATCCACATAATTCTCCTTCATTGTTTTATTAGAAAGGTATTTTATTTTATGGAGTCCAAATAAGCAAATAACTAGTCTGTAAGTACATTATAATTACAGATTACAGAGTAATTAGAGAGTTATTTATGCCTGAAGATTGCATACTAATTATACATGAAGTTATTATGGAAAAACTGGCAAGTGCTATAGAAGTAATTACTATAAAATTATAAGTAGATGCCATTTGATTTTATGATTATTTGCACCATATGAAATTACAAGTTGCCAAAAATTGGACGAGGCTGGTTTGTTGCATCCGATATGTTTGACTTTTTAGTAACATTAAGTCTCCAAACATGCCAAGAAACATAATACAATTGCTCTGCAAAGGCACAGGCACTTCAGCGCTGTCTAATAGTACATTAAGTGCCACAATGAACATCTGCTACATAGAGTTTGTTCCACTCTAATCTTATTACGGGGGACAAAATGTCTGTGGAATCTCTTCTTTTTCTTTTTCTTTCTTTTTTTTTTTTTTCTCCTAATTGTTGTTTTAAGGTGCCCTCTGGTCTCTGTTCTTGTCAGAGAAGGCAAGTAGTGCTCTTTCAACTAGAAATGGAAGTAGTGTTACTTGTGACAGGCCTGGATCCTGTTGGAGTTCATTTCATAGCCCAAGGAGAAGCCATGCAAAACTCTATTTCCTGCACAGATGACCAAAATTGTCCTTTTGCCTAAGGAGAGTCAGAGCTAGTTTTGGTTTTCAATCTCAAGTTTTAAGTCTCTTTCACAGGATGCAGGCATTCATCTCCTGAGAACATTTTGAATAATCAAAGATCAGAACAAAGGATTAGTATGTTATATTTTATTAAATATATTTTTTCATAATTAACTAAATCCCCTTAATTTAGAAAGGCTAGTTCAAGTAGAATAGTGAATAAATTATTTCAACTCTGAGCAAAAAACCAATCAAATATAAAAGTTCATGCAGGCTAAAAATAGAGTATTGTATGCACACGAGTATGTGTTTTTCTGCTAAAATAATATTTGAATGAGAGAAAAGATTTTGTAGAACTGAAAGCTAAGTAGTTCATATTTCAAAATTTTTACTAAAAATTAAGAGAAGAAAAGCTGCTAGAGGTACTGAAAGATGTTCTTCCAAAGGTGCTATTTTAATAAATTTAGAAACCCAGTTCTCTGCTCGTTTGTTCCAGGACCGAAGTGAAACTCATGATCTCAAGTGACCATGAAGCTGTTTCATAAGTTTCTGAATAAATTAGCATTTAAATATTTTATATCAAATGGGACAGCATCATTAGGAGAGATTGAGGGACACTTCAGAATAGTTTATAAGGACACGAAAAAGCTTGTTTCAAATACTTCTACTGGTTCAGACAGACTGTGCATGAAGAATTGGACAGTCCTGTCCCCAGTAGACCCTAAGCCCATAATCTGTGGATGTATAAGGAAAGTCCCTCTCAGTCTCTTCTGTAAGAGCTACTCTGTTTAGTATATCTATTTTATCGTTCATTCTGATGTATATTTTTTTGCTTAAAACACCATCCGGAGGGACAAACTGCCTAGTTCCTCATCCCTGTTTCAATTAGTATTTTATGCAAAGGAACACAGCCTCAAGAGAGGACAACGCAAGCATAATCAAAAGCAGAGTTGTCGGAGTGCTTTCCTCAGGGGTAGCGGAAGACGAGTTCCAACACTTTTATAAAGAACTAGGACTGATCCCTCACAGGCTGGTCATCACTCACTTGGTCACCAGATAAAGCAGAAGCAATCTCTGCTTCAGTTATTTCATGAATGTAGCTGAGAACTGTATTTTAATTCTCTCCCTATGCCCTGCTGAAATTATTCAGTGAATTAAGGTCAAATTGTCAAAGCAGTTTTAAGGTGGCTACAACACCATTTCTGGTGAAAAATTTATGCTCTGAAAAAAAATACGTTCTTAGACTTTAGATTACCACTACTTCAAAAGCTAATTAAAAGCTCCTGATTTGAAAGAGAGAGGGGGGGAATAGTAACACCTCATTGTAAAGTGCAGCTTTCTCTTAATTATTCTTTTTGTCATGCTTAAGATTGATAAAACAATTCAGTATATTATTCATTCTATAAGCAAACTGATCACTATCTGTCGTGTTCCTTAGTTATCATCTGTGGATACCCGAATCAAATGGATCAAGTTTTCAAATAATATTTACTAATTTGTATTGTTTCTGTACTTTGGTATTCATTGTGAAGTAATTTAAAGAGCTTTATTTTTTGGAGCAGCACCCAACTACAGCTCCCACTAAACACAATGGGAGGGATGGTGAAGTAAACCACATTGCTGGATGGGCTTAACAATTTTAACCATATGGGCTTTCTACTTAGCCTGTATAAACATGAAGATTTTCGATCATTTCAAAACAGCTGTTTCAATATAGACCAGTTGAAGGTCTGTCTAATGCACGGAGTGTTTTCACCTAAGTCAAGTGCTTGAGGAACCTCCACACTTTTGAACAAGTTCCTTATCCTTTCAAGGCTATAATTTAAGCAAAGGATAACACATTAATAGCAGCAAAGCTATGTTATGAAATCACAGTATTTTTACTTGACATGGTTATTACAGGAAAATTGCTTATACCATAAGGCCATGTTTATATGGGTAGAGGTGTTTAATATTACTTCCACAAACAATTTATGAAGTTCAGAGGGAGCCTCACAGAAACTAGTTATTTTTATTATGTTTGGTGCATGTGGAACATTTTTCTTTTGTGGTATTTTAGCGTTCTTACTGAGACCCAGAAGTGGTGTTCAGTATTGAAAAAAAAAAAAGATAAAAAGACTATATTTGCTCTATTTGAACTCTGTATGCAAGTCTCCCTGAATAGTAGTATAGAGGAAACCATGTGGAATGGAGTCTTGATACTGACAGAGGGGAATTATGATGCCCATTTTCTCCATCTCTAGCGGTCATTAATGTTTTATGAAGGGAAAAGGAACATTTTGACATTCGATAAGGACAGTTTCTAATTAAGGCTTGGATTCAACAGGGCACTTAAGTTCTAATGGGACTTATAAACATGTCTGACTGGAAACTTGCCTTGCCCTGTCCTAAATTTTCTGTCTAACCATTAAAGCACAAAACTATGTTTTTTCTTATATGCTCTTCTGAATCAACAAGGTTTTTGCACCGCAGCCTACCTTGCTGGGCAGGCTCAGAGACTACTGCTGCTTGGTGTATGTTACCAGCCTGTATTATATGCAACCTACATTTCAGGCATCCTGCAGAGTTAGGAGATAGTATAGAAAAACAAAACTTGATGGACTAAGCTTCAAGACAAAATTTCTCATTGAAGGCAGGTCTACTTATTGAAGAAACACATCAGTACCTAGATTGTAGGCTCAGCCTAGCAGACAGTGTAAATATATATACAAGCCTTCTTCTGAGAATGCTTAAATCAGAGAAGAGGTTTTGATTTTCTGAACATATTGAGCTAGAAACTGAAATGAAATATTTTAAATGATAATACTGGTTAGAGTATTTCAAAATGTTTAGAATATATAAGATGTGGGAACCTAATAATAAAAATAATAGCAGGCTATCTGTAAATAAGCTGTTCTATCTAGCTATGTAGCATTCCATGCTGACAATAATATTCAGCCTAGAAGACTGATGATGTGTTAGGGTGTTAGGTGACCAAAGTTACAAGTGTGAAATATGACATACTGAAATTGTATAGAACAAGAATTGGATTTAATTTTCTTTGGATATTTGAAAATCACACTGCCCTGTTTACTTTTCAAATGTTTTCTGTTAGCATTTTTCCACGTGCTAACATGCCAGTATTAAAAAGAAATTCGAGTCCCCTTATTTTAGTAAGACTTATTTACCTTATTTCAGGAAAATAGGTAAGACACTGTTTGGGAAGAAAAATCAAGGAAGACTATGACAGAAAGCTGATTGATGGCCTTGCTGCTTACCAACATGTTTTAGGGAGAAGAGTGAAACTTTCTCAGTCCTTTGGAAGAGTTGTTACTGATATATACCAAAGGGTTTTGTGCTGCAGATATTAGAATACAATTTGGTATAGGAATTTGATTCCAGAAAGTTTATGTTTTCAGACCCAGTCATTTGGCTCTGTTTCCCATTGGCTAGCTTGCACTATCTCTTCTCTCAGAATAAAGATATTTCTGAACAGGCACACAGAGGTATTTTACTTTTTCCCACCAGTCAGCAGAGGTTGTTCAGAGATTTCTGATTTACTGTCTAGGAGCCTGCTGTCTAAAATCTAGATACTGTGGTGTTCAACTGTATTTCTGAATTTTTTTCAATCTTTGTGCTGTTGCATACTCGCTAATTAAAATATTTTTCCTTCATTTCTAGTTCTAAAGTTAGTTATACTAAATGTTGATTTATTCTTTTGCCATTTCAGAAATACTAACAGGACTCAGATTGGTTTACTGTTTAGTTATTTACATGGACAAATGAAATTTGTCCTGAGGGAATTAGCTGATGTAGTCAGTAAGACAGTCACAATGATATTTGGTAAGTCATTATGGCAGTCAGCTGAAGTCTCTGGTGACTGGAAAACAGAAAATGTCATCCCCATTTTTAAGAAAGGTAGAAAAAATGACCCAGGAAACTACCAATATGTCAGCCTCATCTCTGTGCTGGGGAAGATCATGGAGCAGATCCTCCTGGAAACTGTGCTAAGGCATGTGGAAGAGAGGGAGGTGATAAGAGACAACCAGCCTGGCTTCACCAAGGGCAAGTCCTGCCTGACCTTCTGTGGTGGCCACAGAAATCTACTGGCCTTCTGTGATGGTGTAACTACATCAGTGGATAAGGGAAAAGACACTGATGTCATCTATATGGACATCAGTAAGCCTGTGACACAGTCCCCCAAAACAACTTTCTCTCTAAATTGGAAAATATGGATTTGACAGGTGGACTGTTTGATGGATGAGAAATTGGATCATACCCAGAGAGTGATGGTCAATGGCTCAATGTCTGGGTGGAGATCACTGATGAGTGATGTCCCTTGGGGATCACTACTGGGACTCTCTAATATCTTCATCATTAATATCTTCATCAATCTTAATAGGACACATCAGAAAAGAAAAACATTAATATCTGAGTCAACTGTGGTAGTTGCTTGAGCTGCAAAGCTCAATTTCTGGACTGATGGAAGTCAGTATTTAAATGCAGGGCAGGAAAACTGAGCTTGAAGAAAAAATTGATGTACTATAGAAGAGAAGGGTGAAGACACAGAGGCAGACAGGCTGTATAAAGTGAGCTCTAAACAGAGCAGAGGAAAAAACAACAGCAACAACAACAACAACAAGAGGAAAGCAAACAAAAAGAAAAAGGAAAAATATATCCAGATGGCCACCCATCTCCAAGTTTGTCAGCCACAATCTGAATCATCACAGTCACTTAGGAGCACTGGAGGTGATCATGTCAATATAACTCACCAGTTGCAAACAGTATTTGAAGGACAGTCCTTGGAGGATCCAGAAAAAGGTTTTTCTCCAGGTTATTTAATTGTCTGAATGTTCATTCACAGTGGAAAATGTGACTACTGACAGGAAAATAAAGCAGCATTGTTGTTTATAAATATGCTGTTAATTTCAAAGTCCCTAGTTACACTGCTTAGGAACAGCAATATGTGGCTCAATGTCTTTGTGATTTTGAAAACAAACTGTTAACCAATACTCAAAACACCACTGAGCTGTAAACAATTACAAGCATCCCTCTTTTACTAACAGAAATGAGAAAGCAGAGTGGAGCCAGACTTTTCCTGTAGTTACACAGGGAATGCTGGAGTCATGGAAAGGATGAGTGAATCCAAAAGTTAGAACATGGAGCCAGAATTAATGCAGGTACTTGGAGGGATTTAACAGTCCTTGGTCTATCATTTTAGAGCAACCTGCTGAGTGCAAGGTCTGGCTAGTCATAAACACAGCCTAACTGTGTTGGATCTGTATTTCCGATACATTAAATAAGTCTGAGAATTCCCACTCTGTTTTTCTAACCAGTCCGCATCATGTACCTTGTCAAACAAGGAATTTCCTTAAAAAAAAAAAATGTTGAGCTGAATGAGTAAATAATTGCTTATGAAAGAGAGAAATAATAATTTTTTTTTCACCACAAGAACCTTTTTGTGAGATTCTCTTTTTGTGAGATCAGTTTTGACAAATTCTCATCATAATACCTCTTTGTCTACAATGGAGAGCGTGTGCTCACACAGCTTCCTTGGTATATCACAGTGGCTGGTGTTCAGGCAGAGAACCTGTCTCTTTCCATGTCCCTGCTTTCAAGCAGGCCAATGGAATAGGATTTTTGTTTGTCTTTCTTTCTTTCTTTTTTTTTTTTTGGGGGGATGGGGTG